>VUQG01030865.1:0-14987 GCA_015106755.1 Etia nguti | reverse complement strand
GCCATGCTACAGCTAAGATCATCCACGTGGAGGTTGAAATCCCCAATCATTAAAACTTTCTCCAGTTTAATAATGGAAGATAAAAAGTCCGTAAAATCTTGAATAAAAACACATACCCATGAGGATAGAAATGTGTCATCACAGGAAAAAGATGATCACTCAGAACAACTTGGTATTGATTTGCACTGACCCTTTCCTCTAAGGGAACACAAGTCCTGCACTGTATGGGTCAAGGGTTCATGATTTTCTGTCAACCATCCGCACCTAAAAGAGGTGTCAGTCTTTGTATCACTCTTCTCAGCATCAGCGTACACTTCCTCCTGTGTGGTGGAAAATGCATTTGGTAGCCTCTGCTCTTGTTTTTTTCATCGTCACCTCTCTACGTTTTGTAGTTTCGTAAAGCCTTGTTTCAGTTTGCTCTGCACCGCATGAATTTTTGTGTTATTCAGTCTTTCCGGTGACTTTGTTTATTCGATCAGACTGATTTTCTGTCTTAGCTCACAGCAATAATCAGCAAGTTCTTAAGGAGTGTTGTCTCAACTTAATTTTTAAAAATTTTGTCTACCTTAATTTAGATCATTAGCTTTGTGTTACCCAAACAGATATGAGAAAAACAAGAGGAACAAAAATAAGTTGTAACAAGAGGCAAATATATGGATCATTTTCAGCTTTTTAGTTCAGATTTTAAATCCTGACTATGATGCTATTTTTTTTTAGCTATATGTGCACTTATTTTTATGCACTATCCAGGAATCCATGAGGTGCATTGACTTAAAAAAAAAAAAGATATTTAATTCCTTGCTGCAACTTTCATTTCAGAACAGAACTAGGTTGATGCATATTTTATAATGGCAATGGACTCAAAAAAAGATGTCACTTTGGTAAATAAGACGTAAATTGTTAAATTTAATGGTCTGGTCAAATTAAATGGACTATATTGGATTTTAGCAAACATATTTGTTTTTAAATATTTTATTCGACTTTTACTCAAATTGATTGCTTCCTGTTTATCATTTTTTTGAAGGTTGCTCAGAAAATTGTCATTTATGATAGGAATTATATATTGAGTGGATCTTCAGCTTCCTTATACTTTAATCAAAAAAGTAACTTAGAACAATAAAGCTCTGTTACTTTGAATGGCTTCTCTTCTCTTCTTCTTCTTTAGTGCATTTATTTCTTCTCTTAATCTTGACTGGAAACTTTAGAACTTCTCTGTTATCACCTGCCCATCTGAACCCCATATTAGAGCCATCCATCCTCTCCTCTCCTTCCTCTCTCTCTCTTGCCATCCCACCTTGTTCTGCACATTCTTCACAGCCTCCCATACCTCTTCCTCCTGCCCGCTGACCCTCCTGTCTTGGCCCTCAGCCGTCCTCTGAAGCTGCACCTGTCTCATTTATGGTGTTCGTTAGCTATCTTCAGCCACCCCACACCTCCACTTTCCTCATATCTTCCACCCCAGCCCGATGACCCTCTCTTTCTCTCTCTATCTCTCTCTCTCCCCCTGGCCCCTCATCCTCCCCTGAGCGCACCCTGTCCCTCCATCTAGGGCCTCCAGCTGGCTGATGAGTTCATTAGGCCCAGAGCTCTGCCAAGGAGTATGGCGTTGTTTGGGCCAAACCGGGAGGGCATCAGGGGGCCCCCGGTGGCCATTGGGCACAGGCCTTGGCCATTGGAGTTGGGACAGAAAAGTCCCATAATGTCCCACATGTCAATATGCAGGCTTGGTCCCATTCCTGGAACCTGGAGACTGTTATTTCGTACATTAGCAATCTGGTTTGGGGCTTGTTTCTCCCTTAAACTTCAGAGGCAAGAACGCAAGGCGTTGTGGTCTGAAGGGGTCCACATAAACAATGAGGGTAACAGATTTCTAATAATCCCCACAGGTCGCAGTGACATCTGGCCCCACACTTGAGCGTTGGCTCAATTAATTCGGAAAACACAAAACAAAAAGTGCCAGGGGCAAAGATCTGGGGGACGTCACAGTACACTTTGCATGTGTGTCTATCAGACTGTGTGTGTGTGTGTGTATTGACTGAGGCATTTGATCATATCAGCGGCAGTCTATGTATGTGTGAATTTTCTTCAAAATGGTCAGAGATTACAGCTCATAAACCGAGACACACATGATTATCATTTTTTCATGTGAAAGAACGACAAAAAGCATGATAGTCTATTTTTCCCGTTAAAATCTCTCCAAAATACTCTCCTACAGCACTTTATCGTTCCCTCCACTCTCACCTTTTCTCTCCTCTGTCCTCTGCTTCCTTGCGGCGGGTCAGCTGGGGTTGGAGCCTCCATGGCTGGGCTCAGGTGTAGCCTCAGCTGGGCAGGAGGGGGGAGGATGGAGCGGAGAGGTGATGTGAGGAAGAGCAGAGGAAGAGGAGGAGAAGAGAGGAGAAGGATTCTGTCCCACGGGGGGAGCTGAGAGGGAGTCAGGAAAAAAAAAAAGGAAAACAAACACGTGCGTTCACGCAAGTTAAAAAAAAAAGAAAAAAAAAGACAACAGCTTTGTCCCTCACCCCTCTTTTCTACACCTCCCCCATCTTCTCTCTTCCCCTCTTCCTCTCTCACTCTTTCTCTCCTGGGAGAGGCCTGGCCGGGCTTGGCCTGCACGCCATCTGCTGCATAATGTAACGGGATGGAACTCCAAATCCTTCATTTCCACTCACTGCCTGTCATCTGTGTGTGTGCACACGCGCGTGTGTGTGTCCACTCGTACAGTTGCATAGGCACACTGAAAGGGTGTGAATGTTTGGGTGCGTGTGAGATCTCATTTTACGGATGTTGTGACATTAGCTCGCCCAGTGACGATGTCGAGTGATGGGTTTGATGGAAAAAAGGTGATGCCAAATGTGTGAGTGTGTGTGTGTGTGTTTTATTTTTTTTCTAAAAATGCTTATTCCACCGTTCAACATGCAAGTCTGGTAGTTTTCGCAGCGTCTGCCGAGGAAACAGAGTCTCAACTCTCAACAACTCTTCGTAGCTGGCAGCATTGTGGTATCGCTGAGTTGTTTGTCTTTCTTCATCCATTTTCAGATGTAACAAAAGCTCTAAATGAAATAGTCTTTAAACACGAGCTCCTGGGAAATCGAGCTGAGAGTGGCACCTTGCCAAGGATGTCACAAATTTGCTTTTTGTTTACAAGTTAACACACAAAAGTGCACACACACAGAGTCGTGTTTAAGTGCTCCACCCCTCTCTGCAGTGCTGGTAACCTGGAGGTGCAAAGAGTTGTCCCTCCAGGTCCCCCGTGGGGCCACTATGAATTGGGGGGCCATCTGTTTTCTGGTAATAAGCTTTCTCTTCATTCAGTCTCTCTCTTTCCCTCCCTTCATCCTCTCTGTGTTTGTTTGGTTCTACTTTTGTTTTGGAAGGTTTTTCTCTCTGTCTCGCTCTCATTCCCCAGACATGAAAAGACGCAGACAGACAGAGAGATCTGGTGCGAGAGGCAGCGTTGCTTCTGGACATAAACACAAGCTCCACTGCTGTTTAGGGGAATGGAGACACGGCAAAATATCACAGTGTAACCCCTGAACCCTGACCAGCGATCTATGGCTGTTGACACAAAGTAAACGTGACACATCTCTCCTCGCATAAACCCCTGCACCCACCACCCCTACCACCCCACTCTCTCCCCTTCCAGCTGCTGGGCAAGCGCTAAAGTCAGCATTAGATGCTATGTTCTTTGTTGCTGTGGTGTTGTATGGAAGCCCCAACAGCTCTAAAAACTAAAGGAAACGCCAGAGAATATTTGAAGTGCCTCTGTAGCCTTTGGAAAAAGAAGTGACACAACACAACACGCATGAAGGACAAAACTCTGTTGTGTGTTGTGCAAAGCAGAAGAAAAATAAATCCAGTACAAAGCCACCAACTGCAGTTTACATGTAACCAAATTAATTTGAGCAGATTTATTTATATTTTTATTTTCTTTGAGTGCAGGCCTTCCAAGAAGTCTGTGCTCGATCTCTGGTGATTGAACTTCTCGCACTTTATTTGTGTGCTACTCAGCGCTAACCTGCAGATGAGACTTCACAAGCCAATGACGTATGCACATCTGTTTTAGGTTGTGACTGACAGTGTAAACAGATGATCTGTTCATTTGTGTGATTTAAATGGGATTGCACAGTACTTATTATTGAACTGAATTCAGAGCTGACACACCAGCAGGCACGTAAAGCAAACCTCGCTCTCCCATCATCCCCTCTGCTCCCTGACGCATCGCTGACGACCTGCCCAATTGTTTAAGTTTTGGTTTGGAGAAAGATTTGGTATTAGATGGCACCAGATCGATCATAATAGTTGCCATGGCTACGGTGCGGCATGATGGGGGAGAGGCTGAAAGGGAAAAATAAATAAAGGAGGACAGTGGACTTGAGTTCACGTATATATAAGCACAGCCACGCATTAACACAACCTTGAGTCTGAATGGAGACATGTCCAAGGGCCCGCTTGAAAACGGTTGCAGCTCCTTTGGCTTTCATAACTTCCCGTATGTGTCGTGTGGAGCAGTGTTAAGGACAAATAACGTGTGTTTGCAGCTGTTTGGTTGCTCCTGCCAGAGTGTACCAATTCAAACCTAATATCGCACAATACGCGTTCATGTTTCATTGCGGGCTGTGCATGACAACATCAATATGTCATCTGATATTGTTCATTATCCCAGCTGTAGCATTATCCGATTTATGCCTTCCTATGGCAGATTTCAATGCAGCCCCGTGTTATATCATGATTATGAGTGGTCTGGGCCTGGGATGCTGTCTGCATCTCATTGAGGCAGAATGAAGTGGATCAATATACCAGAGGGGGCTGAATCAGGGAGTCCTGCATATATGAGAGACAGTGTGTGTCTGTGTGTGTGTGTGTGTGTGTGGACAGACAGCCTTGGGAGATCCGAGTGCACAACTGCTTGCAGCCTCAAACAGCTTCTCTGTTTGGGTCTCTCAAACACACACAGCTGTTTTTTGGGGTTTCATTTTTTTTTGCTGCACGCACAAGAGCAGACTGTGTGTGTGTGTGTGTGTGTGTGTGTGTGTGTTTAGTGTAAAACATTAAGGTGAAGCAACAATGTAATCACACAGTATATCTGCCTCCAGACTGCTTTGTTGCAAACTTCACGAGGCTATATCTCTTCAGCGGCGCAGCAGGTAAGCAGGCAGACAGACAGGCAGGAGTCGGGCTCTCACTTGCTCTCATTTAAGTGCAGATTTACAAGCTGTTTGCGACAGCAGCTTAGGTGCCTTTTCAACATGCCTAGCTGGGAGGAAGCCGCCGTGTGAATACATCTGTTGTGTCATCCAAAGTGCAGCAAACAAGCTGTCAGGCATTCTGTGTTATGAAACTGAAAAATCGGAGCCCTCTAATAGCTCAGGTGCTTTGTTGGTTTGTTCTGAGAAATGGATTTGCTCTCGTTGGAGGGATATTTTTATTACGTTTGCAAGCACAAACACACACACACACACACACACACACACACACGTATATAGTGCTGCTACCTCACAATTACACTAATTTAATGCCCCATTCTCCTCTATTAATCCCGTATTCTGTCCACATTTTTATTGTTGCTTTAAATGAAGGGGCTGCCACATGCTTCACTCCAAACAAAAGCAGGGTTAGATTTATTCTTCATTTGAGGCAGTGTGGGTGGTGGTGGAGTATTTGGTGTGGAGGGGGGTGGAGGTGGGGGGGGTTCATGCATGGGCATAACCCAGCCCCTGAAGGAAGGCCCCCGCTGCCAGCTGCCAGCCATAATTAAACAGCCCTGCCGTGTCTATCACTGATTATGTTTGACCTGGCTAATAAGGCGAGTGTGTGCCACCTACGTGTGGCAGGAGAGCACCGCGGCCTGCGTCACAGCGCCCATTGTCCTCTTTTAGATGAGGTTATTAGTTTGATGTATCGCCGATGCCAAAAAAATGTGTGTGTTGCTCAAACATCAGGTGCTCGGATGCTGCACCATTTGGTGCGTCACATAATAGGGAATATGAAATAACCGCATTTGATGGAAACTAGTTTTTTTGATCTTTTGCTTGGGATAAAAAAATCAAAGAAATTGCAAACAGAAGCCAGATCTCATGCTCACCATGTAACAGAGTGTTTGTTAGTTGTGGAGTTTTAAACAGTAAACCCAGCACAATTTGGCTACAGTACGCCAGGTCTTCTTTGGTCAGTCTTGAGCCAGTAAAACATTTTGATTCGTCAACTAAGCGAAGAAGCAAGAGGAAGCAAAGACTGTATATAAAAGATAGATGTAGCCACAGTGACATCACCCACTAGTTTGAGTTTCTGACTTGAAAAGCAAGCGGTGGATCACACTTTGGGCATCAGTATCCCCTCTGCATTGTTCGCTTCACTTCTCTCTGCAACATCATCGCACAGTCCTTTCTATTTATACCCGCCATTAAGGCGCAGGATACCGCTGTAGTTTTCTCCTGAACGATAGGTGTCCCCACTCAGACTCACCACCACATAAGTGCTGATATAGTAAAAGAAGAAGTCAAAACCACAATCACAATCAAATACTTTTGCACGACTGCCTGAAGAGCCACAAAAGGTTTGGTGCCCTACGTGATGTGATGTGGAACACCATTAGAAATTGAGGATACTTACTCGTGTGTTTAACCACAAGGTAGCCACACCCCTACTTTTTCATCTACTCTGAACAGGGGCATTAAAAATAAATATTGTGCTGTGTTCAATAAGACATAAAATTAACAATTAAGATCACAAACAAATCAGGAAACTGTTTACTGATCAAGTGAGAAGTTGGGTTTTTGTTGTATAGATTTCTAAACATTTTCCAGCTTGAGCGGTCCCTCTCTGCTGGTCATTAAGAAGGACACAATTTTTGAGGTCCTTTTGCAATAGCTTCCCTTTTCAGAGGCAATATTCATTATTTAATCCATTCTGTGAAGCACATGTCTGCTGATGAGTGGGTGTTTGCAGAAACGCAACAAAGTAAACCTGGAGGCAATCGTGCCAAAGCAATGAACGCACAAAGATTGGAAACGGTTCCGGCTTCCCACTTAAGATGCATACTGCATTCAGAAAAAAACTTGTTATCGGATGTTTTCTTAAACTTCAAATTCATCCCACCAGCTTTGGAACAGGTCACATAATTACACTGTGAAACGTTTATTCCTACTTGGGTAAAGATCACTGTCTTCCCAAATGGCAATCCCAGGGAGGGGTATCCTTTAGTAACTGCTTTTGCCTGCATGTACGCCAACATTGCAGCAATCAGTATAAATTAATAATAAGTGAATCAAAGTGCTTAATTTAATGGAGGCTATGAAAGATTAATACCTGACATTATCCAAGCTGCTGTGCTGTAAGGGGAACCACCCATGCCTGAGGTAAACCAATCACATTTCTATGAATATGACATTAGACACATTGATGTGATGTGTTCCATCAATGTCAGCCAGTCTTCACTACAGCAAGTCTGGATAGAAAGTCCACTGAGTGTGACTGGTCTATTTCTGTCTCTTTTTCCTCCCTCCCTCTCTTGGTCTAGAGGCGAAGGATCAGTTCAGGGTGGAGGAGAGCTGGTGTTTGGCCCGAGGGGGCCTTGGACACAGATTCTGTCATTGTTCCACAGCTGCCTCTCTGCCCCTCCCCTCCCTAGCCCTCTCCACTCTGTGGCCATCCTCACCTTAAGGGCGTCCCCTGCTACCCCGCCTCCCTAATGAAGAGTGACATGCGTCCAGAGGATCTGATCTAGTCTGAAACTGGGCCCTTGCCTCCTCTGTTTTGTCTCCTATTATTGACTGCGGTGGCTCATGCTGAGCTACGGTGATGAGAGAGCCATATACCCAAGAGGCATCGCTCCCAATTCGGAGGGGAGCTCAAAGGGCAGATGCAATTGTATGGAATCGTGAGGGCCTAATTGTCTTTATTCATGAGCTGTGTGATTGATATTAGGGGGAAATGAGACACTCTAATTGTCCTCTTATATGAGGAATTTCTTAAAGGCCCACACTTTGGGTCATGTATGATTGTGTGTGTGTGTGTGTGTGTGTGTGTGTGTGTGTAGGTGGGTGGGTGGGTGCTATGTGTGTGTGTGTGTGTGTGGGTGGGTGGGTGCTATGTGTGGGTGTGTGTACACACTACTGGGTGAGATATCAAACTGACAACTCCTGAAGGGCATCTATGCTGTGGTCTCCCAAGATATCACTTGAAATGAGTCAGGTCGCCTTGTTGTCCTTTCTGACAGTTTCTTGCCTTTTATGATATTCAGTGCATCCAGACACAACATTGCTGGGAAGAAACATGCACACAACCTCTTAACAGAAATGGCAAGCAACTTTTTTTGTTTCTGTTATGTTCAGTGGCTCGTCAGTTAACATTGACTGATCATTTACACACTGTAGTGAGTGGTCCAAGTCCTATTTAAGCAGCTTTAAAATAATTAAAAGCACTTCTTTGTTTACTTCCTGACAGCATATTGTACATCCATAAGTCAAAACAGTATAACTGACAGATATTATGAAAAGCACCGATCAGCTTGTTAGAAAGCAATACACCGCTGGAAAAGCTCAGGACCTGATATTCATGTGAGTGCTGCTTTCATCCACCTAAACATTGTAGGCTACGCTCGCCCCACCAGTAGCAAAGGCAGTTTTCTGTTGACAAGTACTGCCTCAAACAATTTTGTAATAAATGGGTCCTTAACATAGTACCATTTACTCCAACCAGTCTCACTCCTAGCTTGTCATATGCTAACACTTGGTCAGGAACCTTTGATCTACGTGGTGACACTGGGTCCCTCTTCAGTGTCATTTTTCAACAATCCACTAGACTTCAGTAGCCTTACAGTGTCTCAAATAGATACAATGTGACCACTGGGGTGAAAGTGTAGTGTTGTCACTATAGCTGGGCATATAACCATGGTAACCAAGGAAGCCAAAATGTGGAATAGAATAGTATTTATGTATATCTTTTCTAGGCTTCTACACTACAAGTTGCATTCACTCTACAGAGGTTTTTTGTCCCCCTTTGTGCCATTTAAGCACTAATCACACACATTAAAGGATGCATCAAGGGCCACTGGGATGGGTGTCTTTGAAAAATCCTTTGACATGTGAACTTTCCATGTGGCTACTGAACCACCAACCATCCAATTCATAGTCACACCCATTCGAGGTAACCAAGGAAATGTCAAAGCAACTTGATGCAGATGAATTAAGTTTGGCTGGTAGAGTGTGTTTTACGTGGTGAGGGGGGTCTATTATAATTCAAATTATGACTTTTCTCTTGAACCTGAAGATGTCTTGGTGGCTAGACCCAATTTAATGCCAAGACCTATACTTAAAAAGACACAAAGTGCCTTATTGTACCCTTAGCAGCTTGTCACTGGAATAGTACCTTCTAAGGATCTTTCACTGTACCCTTGTACCCACTTGTGGTTTGTACCTTTTCAATTTTATTTATATAGCAACAGTCACATCAAGAATCTATATAGTGTAAGGTGAAGACTCTACAATTATACAGAGAAAACTCTAACAATCAAACAACCCCCTCTGAGCAAGCACTTGGTGACATTGGGAAGGAAAAACTCCCTTTAAACACGAAGAAACCTCAGAAACTGCTAATCCAGGGTCAGGGAAGGGCAGCCATCTGCCGCGACTGGTTGGGGGAGATAGAAGGAAGACAAGATAAGACACACTGGAAGAGGTGCATAATTTTTACAATTTTAAATCAAATATCAATATTACCATTGAAATCTAGAAGAAATGGTGTAAATATGCACCTTTTGGCTGCTTACTATTTCCAGCTTTTGCATAAAGACAAATGAACCTTATGTAGACTGCCCATGATTGTATAGGAAAGTTTGAAAATCAGAAATAAAATAAATAATGATGCAGAAAGTTCTTCTTGTGACATTAAACTAATAGGGTATGTAAGTCTATCCATCTATCTACCAAGCTGACCTATCTACATACTGCACCTACCTTTTCCATCCCTCCGTAGCATAATCTAAATCCATGAGGGAAAACACCTTGACGGACTCAGGTGAGCGTAAATTATCGTGTTCGCGTGTGTTATATTGTGGGCCAACATGCATGCATACACCCACCCACAAATAAAGATGAAAACAGGGTGTGAGTGTTTATGCACATATGCATGAGTAGGGTGAGTACAAGTGTGTCTGCGTGTGTGTGTGTGTGTGTGTGTGTGTGTGTGTGCACCCACCAGTGTAATGTGATAAGCTCCAGCAAAGCACATACCTGATGCCATTAAATGCAATTTCCCCTGTGTGTCAGCCGAGCCATTTGTCAGCTGCTAACACTGCACGCTTTATTAAAAACCTCATCCGCTTCAATTAACTGCACTCGCAAAGCAGTTTAACTCCACTCTAATCCTGTCAAGATGTTTAAACAGGCCTTACATACAGTAGGTACATCATTTCAAAAGATGTCAGTGAGGTTTTCAGGGGGGGTTTTCTGCCCCTTCACTTGTTACCTAAAGTTGGGGCTTAGCTCAGTGAGGGTGCTGATTTTTTTTTTCTTTTTTCTTTCTTATTGTGAAGCACCTCTCCCCAACAGTGACATAAGTTTATGTAGGCCATCATCCTGCTGCTGACAAATGTGTTCACATTTTTCTGATAAGCACATTCTGTATGCTATGTTACATACTCTCTACTCATATGCCAAATTTTAAAGCTGTTTCTGGGTGAGTAAACAGGAAAATTAAGCCTGTAACTGTAAAATCAAGCTTTAATTTTTGTGTAATAGCTGGCAGCTGTGGCCCACTATGGCTTGTCTCTTTGCTTAAGTCGGTTGTGACAGAAAGCATGATTGTGACCAAAGTATTTGGGAAAAAACAAAAAGTATATTTTTTATATGTACAACAGGATTCAAGTTACAATTACAATCACAATCTGTGCCCACTTTGCTGTGATTGGCAAGTTTGTGCTGGGCATTCATTCCTCATCTGTCACTATCAATGTAAATAGTAGCACTCAGGATTTGTTAGCATCTATAACTGTCTCTTCAGATAGAGTAGTCACTCAGATCTGGTTTTCCCCCAGCAGCAGAGTTTTGCCCCGTTGAGCCACTTACTGCTAACTTTCCTCAATAAAAAGCTGGTCTGGATTTGCAGCACATTTATAGTCTTATACGTGAGAGTTTCAGAGCAGCTTAGTAAGAAATATGGAGTAAAGATGGTACACAAAAAAACTTTTAAAAAAAAAGTACACAAAAAAAACATGACTGTACTAAATTTCACATTCTAGCGTCTGTAAATATCTGCCAAACTGCAGAAGGATTCTTTAGGTTAGAGACATAATTATGGCAAATAAATAATGGCTAAAATGAGATTAAGATTTCAATTCAATTTGGTTTTATTCAGTCACCTTATAGTAAAGTAAAGTAGTAAAGTAAAGTAAAGACCCAAGGGTAAAGGTAAAACACTGGGATTTGCATGAAGTAAAAATCGGTGTCATGTTTAACAGAGAGGTTGGACTTAATAGCCAGAATCATCACACTAACAGCAGTTTAAAAGGTTTATTGAACACTGGGTGAATGAATTTTGGGAACTGGTTAGTAACAGGTGAGAAAGGAGAGGCAAGATTATTCCAGGTCAAGGTTGAAATTTAAATGTTATTAGAAACTGAGTGGATGAAGTTGCCTTACTTAGGGAGTTTTTGGTTGGCAGGTGGAATTCCAGTGGAGCAAAGTGGCAGAAAGTACAAGAAATTGAAGAAGCCTGCTTGGAGTTCCTTGGGAAAACTGGTAAGTCAGAACAACGGTTGAACACAGTTTCAGAGAATGAGGAGCTGAGGAACAGATGGAGACAAGGAGTTAAGGAATGCAGGGAACTGGTACCACAGGCTTTCATGAGGAGCCACATACCACCAAAGGAGGTGAAACAATCTGGTGAAATTCAGCCCAGCCACTAAATACTCTGTGTAACAAGCACATACAGCACAGGTGTGAAGGCCATCAGCAGTGGCCTTGCCCGAAGGTAGACTGAAAGACTGTTCCAACCCACTATGCCACATGCACAGAAAAAGAGTAAGGAAAAACACATGAGAAAGGAAACTTGCCTTGGTGATCTTATTCATCTTTTCAACGTTCTTGAAAAGATGAACATGGTTAGGGTTAAGGTTAGAGTTAGGGATTAGTATTACTTCCCAAATAATCAACGGACCTGAGCTGAGCTGTGCTCTCTCATAACTAGCCAAGCTAGCATACCTGGTATTGTTTTCAACTTTGTGTCTGTTTTTTCAAATAAATAGATTGCAAAAAGTCCTTTTTCATTATGTTCCACAGATTTCCAACATAAACTGATACAGAAAGTCTCAAGATTATAAAGTAAATTTCTAACCAAAACCACCAAACCTCAAATATACCCTGTGAACCAGAGTAATATTGTAGAATCAGTACTCATTAGTTGAAAGGTTAATATGTTCATGGTTTTGCAGCTGATGTGAACCCATCAAAATGGGTGAAAAAAAATCACTCTTAAGGGGACTGATTGCATAGACAATGCTTCCTATTGTCTCTACCAAAAGATTTTCAAAGCGTTCCAAGTGTTCAGTGCAAAAACAGTAAACAGACATAAGAGAGTGGAGAAGATGGAGAAAGGGTGAAACTGAGGTTTTTGTACTCTTCTTTAAAAATCCTAGAAACATGGTGTGTGACGACATACTTACCCCGGATACCATTACCACATCCAAAATGTTGCAGTGAGAGTACTGACAGGGATTTCCTGTTAAAAAAGGGAGTTTTTCCTTCCCACTGTCACCAAGTGCTTGCTTACTGGGGGTTGTTTTCTTTGTATTATTGTAGGGTCTTTACTTTACAATATAAAGCTCCTTGAGACAATTGTTGGAATTTTTCACTGTGTAAATAGGTATGAATTTGAGTGAATTGCTTATATATTTTGCAACTAACGAAGGAAACAAAGTGCCGGAGTGTAGGTGGGTGAGGATCAGATGGCTTGTGGAAGTAGGAAGTCGTGGGCTAGGACTGGAAGGTGAGGAAATATGAGAATGTGAAGACAGGCACCCAGTAAAACTGAAGCGGGGAAAAAGGACATGCTTCAAAACCTTTAAAAATGTTGACTTTAACCTGCTCCGTGTTTTAGCCCTAAAGTCAAGTCCTTTTTTCACATTTAGGCCCTTGAAGGCAAAAAAATGAAAATCCCATTGAAAAAAGGAACCTAGTCTGAAGGGCTAAAACTGCTCCCCCCAAGGATACCACACATGCTCTTCTGCTTTCTTCCACTCTCTTCAGTGCACACAAACACACATGCTCACACACGGTCATGCCAGCAGGGAGGTGATGGTTAGCATGGTGCTGTCACCAGGGGATCCTGGGTGGGGTTTGCAGGAAAGGGAGAGGTGTAAATTGGGTGAACGCTGGGTGCAAAGCATTCCGAGTGAAGATTTGGTACTCTTCCTCTTGATGCTTTGTCACTCACACACCCCATGAGATACAGGTGGTGGGTAAGGTGAAGAGAAAGGGGAGAAGGAGGAGGGGCAGCTTGGCTCAGCTGTCTGTTCTGTATTATGTTTGTATCAGGACTGTGAGCTCTACTGTGTCTTTCACGGCTGCTCTTTCTTTAACCTGTTTACGGACTTTCTTTGCTGTCCAACACGCTATGAAACACTTGATTGGATTTCGAACACTAGAGCAGAAAAACAAGGTGTGAGCCAGACAGAGGGAATTGGACGCAGTGGAAAAAGATGGGATTGTGATGGCGTTGACCACAAGCAAACAGGTTTATCCTGTAATTTCATATCCATCCACTTGACGTTGATGAAATTTGAAAGTGTAATCAGCGAAACGAAAGCTAAAGGCGAGCAGGTGTGACTTGCCTTTGATCATAACAGAGACCAATTGCAATTAGGCCCAAAATGGCTTGACGGCAGCATCGGGGGGCTGTTTGCAGATTATGTATTTTTAATCACAGTTGTTAGCATCTGTGATGAATGCCCATTTTGCTCTCACCAGTTCGTGATAGCATACGTCATGTTTGTTACCTATTATCAACGCGTGTAATCTGTCCATTAACTGCATGAAGAGGTGTACATTCTGAACGCGACATGAAAACCATAAATGACTTCGACATACACCTCCACTTGCGTTTAATACAAGAAACAGATTCCACTTGTGACAAACCAGTGGAATCAACTAATGACAAAATAGCCGTCCTATGATTGAATATTAAGGTACAAAACAAAAATGTATTTAAAGCTGCATTAAAACATTTTGGCCACTTGAAATAAAAACTGCACACTCAGTCTTGACCAGTGTTGGTCAAGTTACTTGAAAAAAGTAATTAATAACTAATTACTGATTACTTCTCCAAAAAAGTAATCCCGTTACTTTACTGATCAGTTATTTTCAAAAGTAATTAGCTACTTAGTTACTTAGTTACTTTTAAAAAACATGATACACAACCTGAATAGGTAATAAAACAACAGACCTTTCAGCCCAATTCTACTTTTTCTGCATAATCCATCATATAAAATGTAATCAAATGAAAAAGTCTCTTTTTAAAACTTGTTTTATTAGTTTTAATCTTTTAATTTTATGCACATTACATTAAGCAAAAATTACATTATATGCAACAGTCTTTGACTTGAAGAAATTCTTTAAAATTTAAACCTATTTTCTGCATATTCCAGCATATAAAATTTAAATAATTTTTTGTGTTTACAGTTGCTCTTTCAAATAGATGCAAGTAAAACACAGCAGAAAATAAATAAAATCAAAGACTCAGCAGCACTGAGTCCTGTCGCTGTTAAATCTATTTTCACCTGTTTAGCAGGAGTGGGGTGGGTGGAGGTTTGCCCGGTGCCTCAGTGGTCATGTCAGTGGGGGGATCCGGGGGTTTCTCTGTGAACTTCATATTCCCGTGGCGGCTTGCTAGGTGCTTGCTCAGATTTGAAGTTTAATCTTTCGCTATAGAAAGGAGTTTTCTTCCCACACAGAGTGTACAGCGGACGCTAATGTTTTTGTCACTTTTTACGG
>VUQG01030863.1:0-29931 GCA_015106755.1 Etia nguti | reverse complement strand
TCCCCAATCTTATAAACAGTACACCTACAGGCCAGTGGACACTCTTTCAATGATGAGGATGTACACATCCTGGACAGGGAGGAACGCTGGTTTGAGCGCGGAGTGAAGGAGGCCATTTACGTGAAAAGGGAAAGACCATCTCTGAATCGAGGAGGGGGCCTAAGGGTACATCTTTCGCCATTGTACAATGCTGTGATTGCAGCCATTCCCCAACTCTCTGTGAATGGTACTCATGGCCATTGATCAGTGGTCTTTGATCAGTGGGTTTTGGTCAGTGGTTGTTGATCAATGGTCATGAGAATTTGCATAATTAAGATTAAGGAACTGACCTCCCAGCCCATTGTTCCTTCAGTGGGCTGGTTTCAGTCATTATGCAAATGTACTGTTTATAAGATTGGGGAAACCTGCAGTCAGCTGAGGAGGAGTGACGAAACGTTTCTCCCACAAAACGCTACGTCCAGATGAACAGAATCAACTTTTGGAGAACTACTTGAGATTATTTATATATTTTTGCACTTAGGAAAATGTTTTTGTTAAAAAATAAAATGTTATATGAAACAGATGATGAAAAAAAAAACATTGCAATTTCTAAAATGGAAACCAATGAACAGTTTGTTTTTAAAGAACAGTATTTATTCTCCTTTGAGTATTTATTATTGCTCATTAATAAGGAAAATTTTAATTACTTACTAAAACAATCGATAGCTGTCGTCCTACTTAAGATAATCCAAAAACTCAGCCTAAATGTATGAAAAGAAAATTCTAGATTGTACAGTGAACCTATTGGGTAAACCCTAACTAATGTTCAGGTGATATCCTGCATAATATGTTGTTTAAGAGACAGGCATGTAGCTCAGGTTGTAGGTCACCTACTAATTGGAAGGTTGGTGAATTTGCTCCAGTCTGCATGCCAAATATCCTTGGGCAAGATTCGAACCCCAAGGTGCTCTCCGATGCATCCATCAGAGTACGAATGTGTGTGAACGTTAGACAGAAAGCACTTACATAGAAAGAGCATAGAAAAAAGTGCTTGTGCGAATGGGTGTGAATGTGTGAAGTTGTGTAAAGCGCTTTGAGTGCTCAGAGTAGAAAAGCGCTATATAAGAACCAGTCCAATTACCATTTACAATGTAGTAAGGTAAAGTGTATTAGCCGTATTGCTGGATCTTGTCACTCAGCAGTAGTTACTGCAGTCAGGTCACCCACTAATCTAAATGTTAGAAAAAACATTTTTTTTAAATGGGGAAATCAATCATCAAAACTGAATTTGGTACTGCAGAGCTACTTCACTTACTTAACGTCCAACAAAGAATCAGCCTGTGTCAAAAGCATGTTTCCACAAAGCCAGGTGACACTATGAGAAGACATGACGCCAGAAAGCACAGTAAAAAATGTCAGATTTAAGCAGCTGATTAAAGTAACTGACCCCTCGCTACCAACATTTCTCTCAGCTCTGTGTTCACTGTCACATTGGACTGGTAGTCACACAAGTTGCACATTTATGGGACACCAAACAATTCAAAACAAGATACCATCTATCCACTGGACTGCACAATCTACAAGGGAAGATTTTATATGTTATTCTACTTGAAATGTAACAACAGTGTAAAATGTATTAAATATAAGTAAAATACTTGCACTTAAATAAGTATAAAATCACCACTAGGCTGGTTCACAGGTCTGAATTCTGTCAGTTGCCCAAATCAGAACTATAATCATATCATCAGAAAATAATTTCTCATCCTCCTAATAAATGCATCTCATGTAGCATTTAAATTGTAAGCAATATTTATCACCTCTGTTAAAGAAATCTATTCCAAGTTTCCCCTAAAGTAAAACTTCAGGTGTCAAAATGAGTCAAATCAGATTGATCGTCTGCAAACACAGAAACAAAGAAATTCTATTCTAAAATCACTGCTTCTAGACCGGTCTGCTGCCTCTGACACTGTGGACCATAAGATCCTTCTATCTCATCTACAACATGAAACTGGAATCAAAGGCACAGTTCTGACTTGGTTCAAATCATACCTGACAAATAGAAGTTTTTTTGTACAGGTGGGAGATCGTTCTTCTACAACAGCATCGCTCACTTGTGGAGTACCTCAAGGGTCCATTCTGGGCCCACTCTTTTCATTGTACATGTTGCCTCTAATTTCTATCTTTAGAAAAGACAGTATTTCTTTCCACTGCTTTGCCGTGACATCCATGTGTTTATGCCCAGCAGAGATATAGCAGAGATCCATGGGAGCCTCTGCTAAATTGTCTTAGTGACATTAAGTCCTGGACGAGGATAAATTTCCTAAATTTTAATGAAAGGAGGACTAACTTCATAGGCTTTGGTAAATTTGACTCTTGTGACACTCTGAGTCTTTTGGCTCCTTACTGTCGTGTTGCTGTAAAAAATCTGGGCGTGATTTTTGATAGGTTTCTTAAATTGGACCAACAAATAAGAGTTGTCACTAAAGTTTGTTTTTATCAACTCAGAGTCATTGCAAAGGTAAAGCCTTACCTCTTGCAGAAGGAACTGAAAAAAAGTTCTTCGTGCTTTTATCACTTGCCGCCTGGACTACTATAACTTGGTATTGAACAGTTAGCTTTATCTTAGTCCAGAATGTGGCAGCTCGCCTCTTAACAGGCGTTAAAAAGCATGAACACATCACCGCAGTCCTGAGGTCATCTAACCAGATGCTCTTAAGCAATCCTAAAACCAGATTAAAACAGAGAGGCGATCGAGCTTCTGCATCAATAGCACCAGATCTGTGGAATAACCTACCACGCCATAGCTGCTCAGACAGTACACACATGTAAATCTTTATTAAAACTTTGATTTTTCTTGGCATTTGGCACCGCTGTGACATCATCATAAATGGTTGCATTCTGTCAAAATTAATTTTTTTAATTGTTTTTTTCTACTTATTTTATTTTTCTTTCATCTTATTTCATGTTAATGTTAAGTATTGTGTTACGTTTTTATGAATTTTTTTGTGTACATTTTTTGGAACTACATATTTTCAGTGTACAGCACTTAGGTCAACTTTGTTGTTTTAAATGTGCTAAATAAATAAACTTGACCTTGAGTACATCACAGTTACTTTTTTTTAGAAGGCAAAACCACCTTTTTGCTGTCAGGCGTCCAGTGTCATGGAATGGTTTCAAGCGTCAGACCTGCAAGGGATAAGGCGAGGATGTTGCATCCAAGGTTGCAACCACTGTGCATTAATGAGGGCGGAAACAGTGACATCAGACCACTGTGAGGCTTAGTTTAACACCCAGACCGACAATTTGCAGTACAACCTTCAGCCGTTAGAACTTTGCGCGCAAGACTTATGATATAAATAACGACTACAGCAAACTAGCATAAAATATAAATAACTTGCGTCGTCTAGTTCATTACCTCTAGTCTGAGTGTGATACTGTTCTACAACCTCCCGAACTGTGTTTCGTCTTGTACTCGCTGCCTCCTGAGTCTGACAAAAAGCCATAGACCCAGCAGCAGGTAGACCATTGTCTCCTCCATTTGTCGTGTGTTTGAGTCACATACAAATGATGTAATGGGACTTTCAGGCCACCTTGCTACATACTGCAGCGACTTCATGCGCCTTAACAATGGGTATAAATACAAATGACTGTGAGACGAGTCTGCATCGGCAAGCAAAAGCACTATTGCGGTGGGTATACTGGGACCTTCAGTGTTTCTTTAGTCCCGTCTCTCTCCCCTCAACCCCAACTGGTCGCAGCCTGGTCCTGCTGGAGGTTTCTTCCTGTTAAAAGGGAGTTTTTCCTTCCAACTGTCGCCAAGTGCTTGCTCATAGGGAGTCATGTAATTGTTGGAATTGTCTCAATTATTGCAGGGTCTTTACTCTGCAATATAAAGTGCCTTGAGGACACTGTTGTGATTTTGCACTAGATAAATACAACTGATTTGAACTGAATTAAACTGAGTGACGAACAGTCTTAATTTGTTAACTAGTGTGTGTCGTGAGCAAAGTTATTACACTTACTACAACTGAAACTAAAGAAAAAACTCAAACTAGATACAATAATACCCAAAAGACTAAAACTAGCACTGAAACTTAACAAAACTTCTTTCTTTTTCTTTTTTTAGATAAAAACTGAACTGAAAATCGACTCAGGAAACCAACTGCGACTAAATTCTATTAAAAACCAAAAGTCAAATGAAATAAAAATATAATAACAATGATTGTGAATAACGAATGTTAAAAAAAGGTCTCCCTTCTTAATGCAACGACTTCAACGATCAATCATTTTAACAAGTTTCAACAACTGCATTCAAACAAAATGACAAGATTTGAAGTTAAAATCTTAAACCTCACTATTCTTAGAGACATACCACCTGTCTCAAACTCACTTGTCCTTAGGACACTCCAGTGTTGCCTTGGCTGTTTTATTTGGAAAGATGAAATAGTGCCGCAGACTCGAGTCTCAGCACTCCTGAGCTATTTTTTCCTCACATCCCTCTGTGTGTTTGTGTACGTTCTTCCTCCTTTCTGCTAAAAAGCAGCCTCACAGCGTGATGATGCCACAACCAAGCCTAGCTTTGCCTGGTATTAACAAGCAATGAGCAGGCCCTGATGGCAGACGTGCACAGTGCTTGGAGTTCTGCCAAAAACAGCCCAGCTCATCAAAACAATGAACAATTTCCTTCTTGCACTCAGACTTTGAAATGGAGTTTGATGAAAGGGCAAAACAAAGTCCTTCACTGTACACTGCCTAAGTGCAGTAACAATACAGGAATGTCTCTCTCTTATCTCTTGTTACTAGGCTTAGCTGAACAGCCACAGCGCTCCTGGACATACTAAAACCTTTAGAACTTGTTTAGAACATTTCAGAGATGCGGCAATTGAAAATAAGCAAAGATTAAATCATGTTTCACTTACACTGTGTGGTTTATTTAGTCAAGATTAATTACCCAAAGTCTTCAAACCATTCTAAAATAGGTTTTAAAGAGTGCAAAAAAGTAAGTGGACTCGAAAACATTCTGACTCAAATGTCCATGAAACTAGCAGCAGTGAATGCTTCCTCATTTTGTGAAACGCTAGGACAGCAGGGTGGAGTCATAAGTAAAAACCTATGTGAAAAAACATAGTCCGTCTAATCAGTAGGTTTGAGAAAATGAGAATAGCTGCTGTGGTACGACATGTTTCCAGTGTTTTATAGCAATACATTTGAAATACTCTGTATAGGACTGAACGTATTAACACTATACACTGGCATTAATTTCATATTTGGTTAGTCAGTCTTTGATTTGACAGCCCCTGATTTAAGTCTGTATTTTGGGTGTGCATCTTCCCAGTCAGAAACTAAAACAACACCATATTTAAGGTCTTAACTATTCTAATCTAATATTTGAAGTTGTAACCACAAACACAATCCCTTTAGCTTAGTTCCTGAATCACTGTGATCAGAATATGTATTGAGAGAGAGTTTTTGCAGTGTAATAATAAACTCTGCAGCGCTCATTCAGGATCAACACCTCTGTAATTGAAACATTTTAAAGGAGACATGAAAACACTAAATGCATAGGCTAATTTACACAATGGAGCCCTGCTCTCATAAACTGACACAGGTACAACACTGTTTGTGTAGCTGGATTTAACAAATAAGAGCTTGAAGTTTTAGAAAAATGTTTAGCTCCATCTTCTGTTGGTACCGAACACTACGTCACTGGGATGGTATGTTAAATGTTAAATGGTAAATGGCCTGTATTTGTATAGCGCTTTACTTAGTCCCTAAGGACCCCAAAGCGCTTTACACTACATTCAGTCGTTCACCCATTCACACACACATTCACACACTGCTGATGGCAAGCTACATTGTAGCCACAGCTGCCCTGGGGCGCACTGACATGGTATGTTAAAACCAAATATATGCTATCCACTTTCACTCTATATCTCTTTAGCAGTAATTCGCTCGCCGTTGTTTGGCTAGCTGCACTGACAGGAGAAAATCCACCTGTTAGCCGCAATGTTCGGTTTTATAAATGAGAACAGTGTGGAGGAGAGCCTGTTTGACTCAGGTGACAGGTGGATCACCGCTGCACCCGGCCTAACATGGAAAAACTTGAGTGTCAGACTCCAGCTTGTTGGTCTGGTGACTCAAACGGGCTCTTCTCCGCCACACTGTTCTCATTTATAAACCTGAACATTAAAGCTAACAGCGTGTCAGTGCAGCTAGCCAAACAACGGGGAACCACTAACTGGTTAAGAGATAGAGAGTAAAAGTGGACATTGTTGCAGCCAGGGGCAGAACAAAAGTGATCCTCTTGAACTGATTTTTAGTTTCATTCTCCTTATATTCCCATGAGTTATTGGTTCTATTACTAGTTAGCTAACATAAACTAATGTAAGTCTAGGTGCGTGCTCAATCATGGAGGTAAGTAAATCCCAAAAGGTTGGATTATTCCAAAAGGTTGATTCTGTTCATCTGGACGTAGCGTTTTCAGTGGGAGAAACATTTCGTCACTCATCCAAGTGACTTCTTCAGTCTCAGCTGACTGCAGGTTTCTCCAACCTTACAAACAGCACATTTGCACAATGACTGAAACCAGCACCACTGAATGAACAATGGGCTGTGAGGTCAGTTCTTTGATCATTAATATGCAAATTGTCACGACCATTGATCAAACGTTTCTCCCACTGAAAACGTCCAGGTGAACAGAATCAACCTTTTGGAATAATCCAAGTCTGCTGATGGTTAACCAACCAACCTGGTGACTGAAGGATCCGTACAGACAGAAGATGAGGCTAAATATGTTTTTAAAACTTTAAGCACTTACTTCTTAAATCAAGCTACACTGATGGTGTTATATCTGTGTCAGTTTGTGAGAGCAGAGCTCAATAGTGTAAATTTATACATTTAGTGTTTCATATCCCCTTTTAAAGAACAAAGAAAAGAAATAACACTCATACCCATAATAGACCCATATTTTGTACCCTCATACCTATAATAGACCAATTTCTGTAATACATTTATATATCTATATTATTGCTAATATATATTTTGTAATATATCTATATCATGGCTAAAGCACTTCTGGATGGATGCAAACTGCATTTCGTTGCCTTGTACTTGTGACATGTGACAATAAAGACAATAAAATTGACAATAAAGTTGAATTCTATTCTATTCTAATACAAAACATGACGATATTGTTGTTGTTTTTAAGATTTTTAACCAACTAAAACGATTAGCTGATGTAGGCACTGATCTCCCTTAAATAATAATAATAATAATAATAATAATAATGTATACTTTACTGATCCCCGCGGGGAAATTCCTCTCTGCGTTTAACCCATTCACTCAGTGAAGCAGTGAGCCGCCATTGGGCGCCCGGGGAGCAGCGTGTAGGGACGGTACCTTGCTCAGGGGTACCTCAGGGTAGCCGTTCAGGGGAATCGAACCCCTGACCTTCCGATCACGGGGCCAACACTTTACCTACTGAGCTATCCCTGCCCCAAAACCCCCTTAAACAGAGGCTGGCGCAGTAAGTCGAGCCCACAGTCCCACAGCAAAGTTTCTATGTCTAAATATGGCTGCTCGTTTATATCTACAGCCATATTTCTCCTCTAATGCACAAAGCTGTTAATTCCATGCGAGATTTGTCTGAACATGTTCAACACTGAAGCTACTTCTGACTTTTTTTTAGAAACTCAGCAACTAATGATGATTAATATAACCAAACTAAACATTTTTACTTGGTAAAAGCAGTCTGCATCTGCAAAAATTTTATTTTATTTGGGAGCACGGCGACATGAAACGACACTGTCGCGTAATAACGAGTTAATAAACCTGTTTTCACTACTGACTTAGTCAGCTGCTAGTGAAACACACAGAACAAAACATAAGGAGCCGCTTCGGCGCCCATAGCCAGCTCAAATATTTGAAGAAGAGGCAAAGTGTGGCTTCCACTCTTTTTACAATTCAGCGTCAAAACTGGGAAGTGTTCATGGAAAAATCTGAGCACACGGAACTGCTGGAAGCGGAGTGAAAAAGAGGCAAAGCTACGCCAAAACGCCTTAAATGAACTTTTTTAACTTAGCCATTCCAATAGACACAGATGTGGACTTGCACCAGGAAATAGAGTAGGCCTAGACGGGAAGACAGCTTGTTCCCCCCGAGATTGACACTCTTTCTGATTTACAGTGAGCAGAAACCTACGACAATGCCCTCCAAATAACACTTCATATATACTCAGGTGACCTCGTTCCGGCCAGATGTCTCAACTTACCCGCAAATTGCGATTCTCCCGTGGCTGAAAGTCGGCCTGTTTCCCTCAAGCTACAACAGGAACTCACTCTACGTCACGTGCCGGCCTGTCATGGCACGGATTGGCTGGTTGTCAAACTACAGCTCGCAAAGGGTCGAGGGAAATGTAGTTTTCAGATGGCTTGGCCTATACGCCTCATTTGGAGCAGGTGTGCCTGGTTTTCATGTAAAGCAGTTGGCATGCATATACATGTGTTATACTATTGTAGATATAGTCATTCCAACTGAAATCATTTTTCAGAGTTAGTTTCATAAGTTAACCTATTATGCTGATTTCTATTTCTTTACTTTTTTTTCTTGGACTTTACTAGAGTAGCTCTATTTCACATTATTGCTTATTTATTTTACGTATTTTTCCAGTATGAATCAAAGCATTTTAGCTCCCATCTCCTCCCTTTAATAGAAATGTATTTTGACTGGCTTTCAGTTTTATCTTGTGTGAGATACAGTGGTTCTTAATGTTGAGCAATTAAATGCTTGATTAGTCGCTCACAGCTCTCTATAATGTTATATTTCACCACATGATCCCACCTTGACCCTGAGCTAAATAAGCTGTTAAGAAAATGGATGGATTCAGTTCTTGTAATCTGATCACAGTGTATATACAATTTATTATATGTGTTAATTAATTATGGCAATAGTAAGTATGTGATTAGCAGTATCCCTGTATTAAGCCAGAGTAGTAAAACATGTATTACTGGTGCCTCAGAGAAGCCACATACTAGACTTGATCCTGAACAACACCATAAACTGTTTCCAATAATGCAGGTGAGTACTAGTAATAAGCAGCAACTTTCACATTGCTGCTTCAGTCGGGCTGGGCACCCCTCCAAGATTTCAACCTGCTTCTCCAGCTTAGCCAGCTAGTCCTGTATATGCAGAAAAAGAAACAAAACGATCCCCTGTTTACCTTCAAAAATTCAATACTCCACAGTCCATGGTAACTGTCACATGTGATCTTATCTTAAGCTTGTTAACTATAAAACATCCCTGAAATTTTTTTCTATGCCTTGAAAAGTCTTCAGAGCTAAAATTTCTATTGACTATAATTAAAGTTTTCATATAATACTGATTTATCTTTCTTTACTTGGTTTTTTAAAAAAAATGGGAGGCAAACTTGCACACTGTGAGTGAATATAAGTAATGGAAAACCTTCATGGTCCTGGGTCTTTGACCCAGTTTTTGAGTTTATCATGTTTTTGTGGTTCAGTCTTTTGGAATTCAGGTCTCAGTTCAGGTCTCAGTGTGTGTTGTTTCCTGTTTTATTTTGATAGTCTCCTCTCTTGTGTGTATCATGTTCAGTTCTGATTCCCTTGTCTCACTATTGTATTTGATAAACTGTGTAAGAGGACAAGAGGAGTGGTGTGCAGGTTTCAGCCTGCACAGGCCCGGTAAGTTGAAAACTTGCGGGCTACCTCTGGCCTTCTGTGTTGCCCAAGAGCTTCGATGAAGCATTGAAAAATCACAAAAGAGGAGCCACCACTGCCAGCATCATGTTAGGCTGGTTAATCACAAAATTCTGGGTGCACTATTGGAGCCAGACCCATCCATGCAGGTGGTGAGTGTGATGGGGGAGGGTGGAGTAAAGCCGGCAAAAGGAAAAGCAAAAGGAAAGCCCATCCATGTCACTGTCCTGAGATGGTGACATGGATGAGCTTTCCTTTTGCTTCAAATCAAAGTGATGAGACAGGACCAAAATAAAGAGGAGGAATTTAACGTGTTTGTTCAAGTAAGAGAAGGTGCTAGATTTGAAGCTGGCAAAGGAACTCAAAAAAAGAGCTGGGTGATGTGTTGCATGTCTACATCATGAGAAGTGGAATAAGGTCTATAATATGCAAGTCAGCTGCGCAGAAAGCTAAAGCATTAAAGATTAATAATTTGTTAGGCAAGAGTGTGGAAGTGTCCAAACCAGTTAGTGGTTAAAAGGGTAATATATAATGCATCACTCAAGTTATTGGAGTTATCAAGCCCGTGGAAAGTGTGAGTGGAGCTACACAAGTTTATGTTGAACATATAAATAGAGACCTGATAAGAATAAATCTTACATCTGCTAGTGATGATTCAGTGGTGGTAAGTGGAAAGTCAGCTCTGCCATTGCCTGGTCCCAAGCCCAGGAAGAGAAGGGAGGAGGGTTGGGCGTGGGGCTAGCAACCCCACCCTCTAAAAAAAAAGCCATGCTACAGGAACTGCAACAACAAGGTGTTGTTGCGGCCCTGTGCTCCACCGAGAGTCTACAGGCTTGAGGATGATGATGAAGTGGAAAGTCACTACTGGTGTTTATGGTTGAAGCAATGTGGAAAGCAAAAATGGCAGCCAATTCAAAAATAATAATAATTCAGATGTGGCGCAGAAAATTGCTTCTGCTGCAGAAAGGCTACTAGGATTCAAGGAGATTAATCACAAAGATCGAATGAAAGTCACCATTTAGAATGGGACGACACAGACAGAGAGGACTTGTTCTACAGAGATGGAGGTTATAATGATGGCAGCTAGCATTGTTTGCATAATACTGTTTGTTATGCAATGGAATACTGGGAGACAGATTTTGTGATTCCAAGATACGAGAGGAAAGATAGGGGAAACATTTCAGTTGGAGGCTGCGCAACTTTTATCAGGAATGGATTTCAACACTGGAGACTAGAAATGAATGCAGTAACTGAGTCCTAGAAAGAGGACAGAAATGGTAGAGTTGTAGAGGAATTTCTAGACAAACACAACTTAGTTGTTTTAAATGATGGGCAACCCATGCCCACATGGTTCTGGACAAATCAAACAATATCATCATCTACTGACGTTACATTTGCATCAGCAGAACTGTTGGTAAATGGGATGTACTAGATCAAAATACAAGATTCAATTGAAAAATGTCAGTATGGTCAGCTGCAGCTCAGAAGAAAACCATCCAAAGAACTATTACGACCCCGTGGTAGAATCTGAAATGTAATATTGCTGTGAAAGCATGAAACATGGAAAGGAGGAGAGACTAGATTGCTGAACAACAACAAGGAAAATTGTTTACTAAGGATGACAACTCGGATGCTATCAATGTGATCTTAATGTTAGATGAAGTAAAAAGAGCCATAACGCAAGGAAAAGACATCTCCAGGCAGGGATGGAATAGGATTCCAGCTATTTAAACCGTCAGGAAAGCTACTCTTAAAAGAGTTGTTAGCTCTATTTAATAATGTGTGGGAAAATGGCTTCCAAAAGAATGGAAACGTGCAATGATTATTCCTGTTGTAAAACCTGGAAAGGAGCCTAAGTCTATCTCGTATAGGACTATGGCCCTCAACTCTTTAATATGCAAGATAATAGAATGAATGATAACAGATTAGTAAAGAAGTTGGAAAAGTGGGTTATTTTGTACTGCACCAGAGTGGTTTGAGATGGGGTCACTCAGCTATGGGTGCAAGTAGCAGTCTTCTTAGATATTGAAAAAGCAAATGACCTGCTGTGGAAGGAGGGCTTGCTAGCAACATGTCATGATGCCGGAACAGGAGAAAGAATGCTAAAGTGGGTCCAGAATTTCTTATGTAACTGGGCAACACAAATGAGAGTTGGCAGTGAACTGTGTGAGGAGCTGGAGATGGAAATGGTACTGCTCAAGGAAGTGTCATTAGTCCTTCTCTGTTCAACATTCTGGTGAATGACATGTTTAATAGGGTGGGAAAAGAGTTTGGTGTCTCTCTGCTTGGTGCCATCTGGAAACAGGGAAGAAACCTTCCATTTATTCTCTCTCAAATTCAGAAAGCTTTGGAGAATGTGGTTACATGGGCTAAGGATTCGGGCTTTAAAATATCTATTGATAAAACTAAGTATATGATATTTAGACATAAAAGGAAGGTATCAACTAAATATCTGCAAGTATCAGGAAAGTACCTTGAAAGTCAAGCAGTTCAATTTTTTGGAATGTGGTTGGATGAGAGAATAGCTCGGAAAACCCATATTGAAAATATCTGCATAAAGTGTGAAAAGATTATTAATGTGCTTAATGGTAAAAAGGTAAAAGTTTACTTTTCATAAAGAACATGGTCAGAAAAAAACCCAATTGGTTATTGACAAGAGAAGGGACTCAATAACTGTCACCAGACTGAGAGTTCATCACTGTGAGCTGTTCAGAGAGCTCACATCAACAGGACAAGCTATGTTACATTACTTACGCAGTACTAAACTGTATAAGAGAACAAAGAGGCCTGAGACTGACAATGTGTGGCTAGCTTGTGTCTACCCTGTTTATTCAGAAGAAAATGTGGGAAGTAACAAACAGTAGATGGCAGCAATATGGCATTGTTGCAGCTAGCCTCCCAAACCCAAAGAAGAAGAAGAAGCTGTGTTCCCACCTATTCCTTCATTTTCCCTTGTGTGTGTATACATGTATCGTCAGAATCTCGCTCTGTTCCTTATCGTGTTATCCCTCAAACTGTGTGTATCACTCCTTGTGCTTCCATGTGTTATTGCTTGTTGGATTTTCCTGGATTCTTTCTTTGTTACAAGGCTTTGGCAATAAAGCTGTTTGAATTTGATGCCTTGTGCTCTGAATCATGTACTTTGGGTCAGATTCCTGCCTGCCACACAGCTGAGACTGTGTGGCAGGCAGTCTCAGCTGGGGGGGCACTTTTCTGCTCAACTCAAAGCACTTTATACAACATGCCTCATTCACCCATTCATACAATCACTTTTTCAATAATTTTTCTACCTAAGTGCTTTCTAGCTTAATTTTACAGTCGTATGAACAATTCAGAGAGTAACTTGAAGTTCGTTTTGTTGCCTAAAGATACTTTAGCAGACTGGAGCAGCCAAGTATTGAAACAGGGATCAAATGTCATGTAAATTTAGTTGAAATTTAATGACATAAAATAATATACCACTCATATAAAAAGTCCAAGTATTGTTGAAAAACTAGTAACTGGGTTTACAATTTAAAAAAAAATCTACTTTTAATTTTTCAAATCAATTTTATATCAATACACTACCGCTCAAAAGTTTTAGAACATCCCAATTTTTCCAGTTATTTATTGCAATTCAAGTCGTTCAAGTCCAATGAATAGTTGAAATGGTACAAAGGTAAGTGGTGAACTGCCAGAGGTTAAAAAAAGGTAAGGTTAACCAAAACTGTTAAATAATGTACATTTCAGAATTATAGAAAAAGGCCTTTTCAGGGAACACAAAATGGGTTAACAATTTAAAGCTGTTCTGCAGCAATGGAGGTTGATCAACTACTAAGTTGCTGCTACTAATTCCTACAGCTTAATAGTGGTCATAGTAAGCAAGTCTCAGTTTCAACTGTGAAGAGAATACTAAAAACCTGTTCTAAAACTTTTTATCAGTATTGTATCTGAGACCAGAAGTTGTGGTCAAAGCTAACTGATAGAGCCACCTTCCACTTCTATTGACTCGTCTATTTTATCCAATTTTTCTTGCAAAATTTACAACTAACAGCTTTGATTTCAGAACTTGTACATTTTTTTGTTTTTCTCAGAGTGCTTCCTCCTCTAATGATCCTTTCTTCTTGTCTTTTAACTCAGAATGGCCTTTTTATACCACTGTACTTTTCTCTGTTTGCAGTGTGAATGTTTGTTTTGTGGGGGTTTGAGTTTCTTAAGTTTAAAAAAAATTGGAAAGGCAAAAGGAATGTAAGGAACTAACTGGATAAATGTGGCACTAGTCACTGAGTTTGCAGAGGGATGGGAGCTGAATGTGATCGTGGGAATTCTAGAGCTGTGAAGTAGCAGTGAAGTTTTTCCAAATTTTATTTCATGTGCAGAAATAATATTGTATGACTTTGTTGTGGGACCTCCACACTCATGCATAAATGTGGACCACAGAACAGATACAGAGGAATATCAATGACAGAATGACAGATGTGACATTGAGTATGTCAAACAGCACAAGAAGGGAGCCTGGGGTGGAGGTGGGTTGCAAAGCAGCTTAAATTGAGCACCCTGTAAGTGATTTCTCTATTGGATGTATAGCAGGGGCTCCGCTCAGCCTAATGGGGGCTTGTAGGCTATGCTCTATAGGTTTGTGACATGTGACGGCCACTTCCTTTTTCTTTAAATTTAAACCTTTTTTCAGAGAAATCATGTTTTGACATGATTTTGGCACAATCAAAGACTGCATTTTCAGTTTTCACAGTATTTTGAGCTTCAGCCCAGATGTATAACAGAATGTTAAGCTTTGTGTTACTCGTCAAAGCATCAAAGTCTACATCAAAGTCTTTATGAACTCAGGCTTGTACCTTCTACTATTTATAAGAGAAAAATACATTTACTAACGGCGCTCTTAAGCCTCTGTAGTGATAATTTCACTGGGAAAGTTTCATGCTGATGCCAGGCTGGTGAGAACTCCAACTGTGAGTTACATAATATCATCTCTGGAAAAAAAAAATGAATGGAACTTAACAGCTTCTCCAATATTGCAATCGTATTCTAAAGTGGCAATATGAAATACAAGTGATAATGGAGGGAATCAAAGCAGACTATTCCAAAACAGCATTTGGCCATGAACTAGTTTAAAATTAATTTGTATTTGAATTACATTTTTTAGTTCATTTTTACCGCTAATTGTCTAAGTAATTATTTTATTTTGAATAAAGATGGCAGTAAAAAGACAACTATGGCAAATACCAGCAGCTCCAACAACTACTCGCCAACTGGTCGGGGAACACTCTAGGCCTGTATGAGCTTTAACAATCACCATTTGTAACAAGTCTGCACATAATAACTTTTCCTTAGTGACTGGTGGTTGCCAGACAGTCAAGAAACAGTCTAAATGGACCAAATCACACCAATTACAAAAAAAAATCCTTGATCAAAATCATTCAGACCACAAGGAGATGGGGTGACTTCAAAATTCCGAGTTCTATGGTAGAGAGGTTTTTTTTTTTTCAATGGTTAAGAATCTGTCAGTTGGAGTCTTTTTATTCTCTTCTCATGATAAAAAATAAAGGTGGTGTAAGAGTTTATCAATGTAGACACAGGCAGACATGCAGTCACAGGAAGAGTAAATTAAATCCACAGGTATTGTTTTCTTGTTTAAAATATCTGATAACCTGTGAGACATGCAAAGAAAATTGTTAAAAAATAGTTTATTAAACTACAAATCGAAAACTAAACATGTTTAAAGTGGAAGAAACGCTGTCAAAGGTTTCACCACACCAAACAATTATGCAAAATTTTTTTTTTTTTTAAAAAGCACAAAAAAAAATCATTCCTAAAAGAATAAAATTTGTGCCAGGGGTATAGTTACTTTTTCCACAGCGAACTTCCCTTATAGGATTGATGGAGTGCCATGTTGAGCATACGTTCTTTTTATCAAGATGATCAGAGGTTTGCTTCTCTAAATATGTCAAAAGAAAGCCAACAATTTGGGATGTCAAGGATAACTTTGGATCAAAATGTGGTGACCCTGTTTTGGGAATGATGAATTCTTTGATTTAGGGCAAACAGAGCACTTAAAACAGGGCTGGTGTCTTTAAGCTTCATAGGTTTCTTTACGTGATGGTGGTGGGCCTTTTGCTGGGTAACCTCTGATGATGCTGCTGTTGCGTTGTAGGGCCACGGTGAGTTTATTTCCGAACTCTTTATGTAACTCTCCTTAGACATCGAAGGAAACGCCGATGTCTAAGGAGAGCTCTTTTGATTGTGTGAGATTGAGGTGAGTGGTGTAAACTGCAGAGGCTGCAGGCTATAGCAGGGCTGTAATGTATTCCTGTCTGTTGGAACATAAACCTTTCAGATGGAGAAATGGGCTGAATGGGAGATTATACTCCCTTCACTGTCTCCATTTGGGATTTGCATTTATTCAAAACCATTTTTTCATGATAATATTTATTTCAGAATGTTTTTTTTATTTATGTAATATTGAACACTTTGAGGTTTTATAAGCTAAGGTCCTGGTGTGTGCTAATCCATCAAAATCCACAGGCTGGCCTTTCTGACAGTGGTGTGAGTTTTAATCACTGTAATGGGTTTCACCCACACAAGATTAATAGGGCTCATATAGTCAACTGAATTACTATCATCATACTATATTACCATCATTCTTCATGTCCTGATGGCCTTTGTGACTACCGGTAAGCACTCCCTTATTATAAAACACTGACAGATCTTGACCAGGCAAGATTTTCTCTGTAAGTATTAAGTCCACCCCCTGAATGTCCATATGTGAACATGACACAGCAAGTGGAAAATTCACCACTATTAACATATCTTTATTTCCACCTCACCTGAGTCCTATCAGCTAAATACTCACCTGTCTGTGTATAAACCTCCCAATTTCCTTTTGCATTTGTGTCTAGCTTTTAGCCATTGTCAAAGTTTTCTGTATAGCTTGTGGTTGTATATAAACTTTTCCTTTTAAAGCTTGAACTTTAGCTTAAAGGCTATCACTGTCTAGATCCAGCAGTAAAAAAACATTTAGACGTGAGAGTGTAATGAGAAGCTATACCTATGCTAGCTAACTTGTTTAGAAAGCTGCTTCTAAAAACTACATGGGTGCGTCACACTGATACCTGCTAATTAGCGCAACGTAACCAATCAAACATTAACTACTGACTTCTGTGCTCTTTCCCTCTTTTCTCTTCTCTCGTTCTTTCTCTTTCCCTCGCCTTCTTTCGCCTCGGCTCTTTCTGTCACTATCAGGCGTCCCTTTGCTTTAATTTATTTGGACTTTTGTAAACAAACCTTTGAACTGCTTCTGGAGTCTGAGTATGCCTTTGGGCCATTCTGTTCGTTTGAAATCATGACCATGTAGCTATACTCCTTCCTTCTGAAGATGATCACTGTCTCTAAGGTCTTAATTAAATTAAGTCATTTCTATGGGGATGAACTTGAGTTCGGAACCAACCTCAAGTGACCACTGAAGTGAAATACACTTTTGGGCATTTCCGCTTCATTTTTAAGCTCCAAATGTGCCTCTGAAATGTTACGGTGCTTTTCTCTGAAGCATTCATGTACCTTTCTTTTCTAGCACTCACACTAGCTAGCTTACTATTGAATAACCTTCCACATTCGTGGTTGGATTGTAATCAGCAAAGAAAACTGTAATCTACTGAAATCATACTTACTTTCAACCAATTGACTGAAGAGCTGATATCCATCTCTCGATTAACTGAATTAGCCACAATGCACCATCTGACCTCTTCTCACTAGCCTTATTAGACCAAATTGATCACAAATAAATATAAACATTATAAACATTAGCTCCCATTATTAAAAAATTATTATTAAAATATAGTGCCAAGTGTTTATGATTCGATTCCTTGCCTGTTTTCCTTCCGCTAGCCTGCTACGCTGCCCTTCTGCCTGCCTGTGCCTCTGGAGATCGTTTTCCTCAGTCAGAACTGGGATTTCTCACCCACCTGTTCCGCCACCTGCCTACACGTTCACTTTCCTCAGCCTCCGGTCACCTGAACGCTTCGCCCAAGCCTGTATTTCAGTTTGTGCCAAGTAAGCTCTCCAACTCTCCATCTAACATATTTTCACCCTCGGTTTTTGGGTTCACCCCTTAACTCTGTTCTGTTCTCCTCCCATAGACCGATCGAGTGCTCAGCCAGTTTTCCTGTACGCCCCGAATCTGTGTTTCATGTTTTCCCCGTCACTGTAAATAAATCACAATTCCCTGGCATCTGTGTGTTCTCCTACCTGGGTCCACCTGTATAGTTACCCAACAGGTAGGTCCTAGCAAACAATCATGCATGAATTGGTTTGTAGTTCATTCATAGGTGCTGATGGTGATGAGACACTTTATGTCATGCTGTATCTCACCATGTCTTTTAGGGGACTTTGGGGTCGACACAAGGAGCCATTTTTGGAACATACTCCACCCTTTCAGCTTACCGAGCAGGTCATCAACACTGGGACTCAAACAGGATGCTAGTGAAATAGCTAGGGCCCTTCTTTATATGGCTGTCTTCAACATTCACTGATCCGCTCTCATAATTAAAACAATACCCCACAGCACAGTCATCTCACAGAGACATAATTTGCCGCAGCAGTTTGACAGACTGAATTAAGCATCATGCTTAGTTTCTCTCAAAATTACACATTTGCACCTGTTAATAACTCCATATGGTGTAGGATCTATGAGGGTGATGGAACATGAGCAATCAGGTTTGGCAATTAGACCAAGAGCCAATGGGACTCTCCCAATGAACACAATCAGAGAAACTCCATTACACATGATTAGTTTGAGTGGATGTGCAACAATAGAAGGAAGTGAAATGATTAGAGCCAACTGCTGTAGGTCATGCCAGCTTTATAAATAAAACCATACAGCACAATACACACAAATAGGTCCATTAAACAATATGTGCTAGGGATAAATAAAGAAATCTACTGTGGTGCAAAACAGCAGTACAAGATGACAAACAGATGGAAACTCCCCAGTAGAAGTTTAATGGAAAAAATAACTCACAATTAGTGCATCTTTGTACAGCACTCTGAGGAGAAATCGGCAAAGAAATGTTAGAGAAGAGGGTGGAATAATTACTGCAGGATTCAAAACAGCCATAAAGAGAACAGATGCAGACTCTCTCTCCAAGTATTAGAGACTCGAGGATAAAAGCCTGTAAGATATGCAGAAGAAGATGAAAGCATCACACCTGGATTATTTTGTTTGTATTTGGCGCTAATCCTCTCAGCAGTACCTCGATGTTGGTCGGCAGTATTAGAATATGGCTGACAGTGTGGTTTGTGCACAAGAGCTGCTATTCAAAGACGGGGAAATCCAGTAAAACCGAAGAATAAGGAGGTACTCCAAGTGCAGTCAACAACTTTGCATGTATTTAGCCTAAAAAAAAAATCAGCAAAAATACTCAGGCAGGGGTTGGGGAATATATTGACAAATAAACGAATGTACTGACGTCCCAAATAAATTTGAGATTGAACAAAAATAAGAATTAAAGTCCCATATTTTCAAATTGCACTAAAATCTTCATCAATTTTGTATTTAAGGGCAAAAAATGCTCATTTTTAAGATTTTATCAGAGATTTTGTTGATTACTGACTGAGGTGTGGAACCCATGGATATCACCAGCCAACAGGTTTCCCAGAGTACAAGTACAATTACAGGGGAGTAATCTATCCATGAGGCCCATCACTGGAAGCTTTGGTCCTGTGAGATGCTGTGCCTAACTCATGGCCTCTGGTTCACCATCCACTAGACTCAGCACCTCATCCACATTCACCAGTTGTCAGACTGGGTTGGCTTATTTCTCAGCCAACCATTTACTGGTTACAGCCCCCGCCAACCACCTGCCTAAACCCATCACTTTACTCCACCATCCTTAAAGAGATAGCGTGGCTCACCCCATTGCTGACTATTACTACAGAGGCTCATTACTTCTACTCAAGCATATGACATGGCCTCCTCTTCCCCTGCCTCTCCCTGTCCCTATGGCAGCCAATGCCAGGCCCAAGCCTGTTCCAAGGTCTGGTTCAGGAAGTTTGTTGCTCTTGCCATATGCTTTTGAGTCGCACTACTTTGCAGCAAACTGTGCAGCATTTGACTGTCACTGTGCAGAAAGTACTCTTCTGGCTGTTTCTGTTATACCCTAAATAAGCACCAGCAGCAGAGCTCAACTGGAACATGCCACCATCGTGTTTTAGGATTTTGTATGTCTCAGTTTACAAACCTCCACAAAATTTTCTTCCTATCGTTCTGGTTGAGCTTGATTTTAGTTTCAAAGAATCCTGTTCCCAAAAAACTTTGGCTCTTTAGATGTTTGGATTTTTTTTTTGTCAGTCTATTCTGGCCTCTCTTCTTGAGACTGATCACTGGTCTACACTTTGTGGGAAACCTTCTGTACTCATTTACTGGAGTCTTTATATAGCAACTTTCAGGACACCCAAGGACACTTTACAATAGGATAAAACAAATAATAGGACAATGACAAGATAAGGACCTAGATAAGGTCTGATGGGTTTCTAATTTATCATCAAAATCATTCTGTGATCATCTGCGACTATTCTTCTCACTGACATCCAGATCTTATATCGCTGAGCTCACTGGCGTGTGTGTGTTTTCCAGGATGTACTCTATTTATTGCTAATGTTTTCACTCTCTCTGGCATATCTGTTTGCTTTTTGCACCCCAAGAACGTCTTGTTTCACTTATTTGACTCCAGGTTTTGGATTCAGAGCAACAGCTTCAAATGCAAATGTCACATTCAGAATCAGGTTCAGACCTTTTGCCTGCTCAATTTATGAAGAAACAGCCCACACTGCGTAAAATCCAATACTTTTGTTTGAGCTATCTAATTAAAGCTGAAAGTCTGCAGTTGCTTCTTGTTTTATTTCAAATCTACTTATTGTGAAAACTGTCTCACTTTCCAACATGTGCAGACCCAGCTGTATTATATTACTTGGGATTATTTGCTTCCATCTGTGAGTGTTTTACTGCACAACAAAGAAACAGACAACTTAATGGAATTTTAAATACAGAGTATTTCAGAAAATATTTACCCCCCTTCACTTTATTGTCTTGTAGATTTATTCTAATGGACAAAGGAAATCTGTGGATGCTTTTTCCTTCTGGTTGTTGTTCATTGCTGTTCATCTGTCTGCTGTCTTCCTGTTGACATATTCCTTTTTTATCCCATGTTTGCTTGTACATTTTTACGTGGGCAGGTTGTCATTGCTGATGTCTGAGCTCTGAATGCAGTCACTGTTTACTGCAGCAGCAAATGCAGTGACAAATTACAAAAAGGTACAAACCCAGTAAGGATCTTAGTAGTTTGAGGTGCAGAAATCACCATCTAGCAAAAATAAGAAAGTGTATTCTGGGAGATTTTGTCCTAATAAGTTTAAAGTAGGCACAGTAACTGCAGTTAATAAAGACATGAATTCTTCCCAATCTAAACATTACCATGAGCGATACAATTGGCCATGAGCTACATTTCCACTCTTAATAGTTTTTATAGTGTGATTACCTACAGTAATACAGTCTCTTTAAATGCTATCCTTTTATTATGGAGCCACCACAATGCAGATGAGAGACGTCTCAGTCAGAAGTATTACCATTTCCTCAGAGAAGCAAGCTTAACAAACAGCAGTGATGCAGAAAGGGAATTTTGGTCTGAGTTTTTTTTTTTTTTATCTTCCTGTCGCCTGAAATGAATACCTGCAGGCAACACAGGCCGCAGAAATAGACTGTAAAGTAGAGTGAACGAGTTCTTGAACATAAACAATTATATATCTGTGAAAAGAACCAGACAAAAATTAAAGAAAGAGTTATAGAAGCTCTCACATATACTCACAGTGCGACCAGCAGGGGGTGAGTCCCCTGGCTGGAAAAAAGTGAGATTCTTTAGAAGTCTACGAGTCCATGAGAATACAGCCTACTTCTCACTTTATCTATCACCTCAAGAAACACTTTTCTGATTATTTTATGGTCCCAAACACTAGTTTTAAGTCATCTTGCAGTATCACGTTCAGAGACCATTTCTGCCAAGACTTCAGTGAACAGTCGATGGATCAGCTGAAGCTCCAGATGCATCTCTCAGGTCCTGTGTCAGGTTGCTGGATTCTTTCCTCATATCACTGAATATGTATTCTCTTTTGTCCTCTCCTTGCCCATATTCATCAGATTTTTAAAGACACATTACACAACATGCTGAAATATACCAAGCTTTCTGCTAATAGCTCTTTGAATAGAATTTAATAGTATTTTTGCATCAACAAGGTGATTTCCAAATTGTGTTATATTTGACATTTTTCATAGATTCGTCTAAAGAAATGGAAACAAAGACAGGCTACTAGTAACAAAGAGCCTAATGATAAAATTAAAAGTAGTCCTTGGTTAAGTTGTCTGTTATGTGCAGTTAGGTGCCTTTTATATGTCTGATGGATTCATAGGTCAGTGTTAAGCGGCTTAACAAAAACATTATTCCAAAAATGATCAGGTTCAGTGACTGAATATGTGTGTAAAAGCACCCAGTGTCCAAAGAACAACTTTAAAAGATTATCAGCAATCAAGAATGGCTCAAGGCTTTTCCACAGTACTGTAGAGTTAAATGAGAAATGAGGGTGTGATTCAGGACATGCCTCTTTTGTGATTCACTGCCATGTTTCTAAGATTCTAAAAATCTCAGAAACATGGTGTCTAACCAGATACTTATTCTGATCTTACTCTGGCATTATCTTGGCCTCTAGTGACACTGTGAGGAATCTTGAGTCAATTTTGATCAGGATATGTTCCTCAATGCACATATTAAACAAATATGTTGGATTGCTTTCTTGTATCTCTATCTAATATCTCTGAAGTTGGAATCATCCTGTCTCAGAGCGATGCTAAAAAAAACTAGTTCATGCATTTATTACTTCTAGGCTGGATGATTGTAATTCATTATTATCAAGATGTCCTAAAACCTCCCCGAAAAGCCTTCAGTTGTTCCAAATGCTGCAGCAAGAGTACTGACAGGGACTAAAAAAAGAGATAATATTTCTCCTATATTGGCTTCTCTTCATTGGCTCCCTGTTTAAAGTCCTCCTCCTCACATACAAGGTCTTGAATAATCAGTCCCCATCTTAAAAACCTCATAGACTTATATCACCACAATAGAGCTCTTTGCTCTCAGACTGCTGGTTTACTTGTGTTTCCGAGAATATTTAAAAGTTGAATGGGTGGCACAGCCTTCAGCTTTCAGGCTCCTCTTCTGTGGTACCAGCTCCTCGCTTGGTTTTGGGATACTGTCTGCCTCCCCTCACCTGCACCTGGTCGCGGGAGATGGCTGCCCCTCCCTGAGCCTGGTTTCTTTCCGTTAAAAGGAGTTTTTCCTCCCGACTGTCACCAAGTGCTTACTCAAAGGAGGTTATCTGATTGTTGATTTTTTTTCTCTGTATTATTGTAGGGTCTTTACCTTAAAATAATAACCACCTGGAGGCGATGGTTTGTGTGATTTGTTCTATATATTTAAAACTGAATTGAAATGATTCACAATACACTGATATATTTTCTGCAAAGATGATGAAATTATTCTTTCAAAAACTTCAAAAACACGGTGCACATTCAATTTAAACGAAATACTGCTCCTCAGTGATTAAAATGTCTTTGTGAATTTGTGATATGTGAATGTCTGATATGTATAAACTTCTTAGATTTCTAAAAAGAAAACAGGACCTAAAGCTTTACTTTTCAAACCGAGGAACTATTTTCAAACAGACAACATTGCCCTCACCTCCAACAAACTTCTGAATCCACCCACATGCAAGGTCCTCTCTCACTGTAGTCCACTCTTCCTTCAAACAACCCGGAGGATGAATGCATATGAAGCCGCTCTCTTGCTTCCCTCACAGCAGACAATTAAATTTCCATGATTAGAAAAGTGCTGTGGATGAGGGTGAGGATGGCTCATAAAAAACCCATTTCAAGTGGTTCTGTGACACGGCGGGCACCAAAGACAGAGCGTGCTTAAAAAAGGCAATAAAGTTGCATGCTGTGGGATGCTGACTAACAAGATGAAAAAAAGATCAGCATGTGATGCCTCATCTTTCATCTTGTGACAATTAGAAGTTAGTAGTTAATGCTCTGTAGGCTGTGTAGCTGCTCCCCCCACCCATCCCACCTCCCCTCACTCTGTGCAAACAGAGCACAACAAGATAGCAAATGGATGTTGGAGATGTTCCATGATGGTGCACCAGCACATGAATAAATGCTCCCTTGGAGCCACAGTGGGCATGTCCCCTTCGTGACAGACCAGTGTGAACCAAGTAACAAGATCCCAGATAAATTTCCCAGCATTCTCAGTGACAGAGCCAGAACCCTGAGGCCCAGACAGCTCATCATCCTCATCCATCTTTAGACTAATAATCTATAACCTAATCCATCCTCATATATAGATTAGATCTGGCCTGGGCAGGAATCCTGGAAGCAATGAATACCTCGGCGCACTGTAAGTGTGTGCCTGCAGCAAAAAAAACGAAGGACAGAATGTGTTGAGCTGCCATTACAGCTGGTGGTGAAACTGAGAACTAAAACATTTTTTTCATTAATGATTTCTTTTTTTATGTTTCTATTGCAAAGGAATGATGATTGGAAAACACTGAACTCCCCTTCAGGACAACAACATCAAGGATTAAATGAGAAATCGATAATGAGAGATGGATTACTGTCTACATTTATGTTGCACAATATCACATCCCAATATAACTAAACTAACAATAAATGTATTATAGTTATTAGACTGCAAAAAGCCTTTGTTCATAGTCTATTCATACACTGTATATAAACCAGTGACATGGGTTCTGGTTCTGAAAAGTGAAGCCAATAGCCAAAAGACAGAATGCACCTGAAAACGCCCTGGAGAGTTAAACAGTATACATAAAATGCATTTGGTTGTTTAAAACTTTAATTCCACTGTGCTCAACGATTGTTGTAGCACTCTGTCTTCAGCCATACCTGCCATTTTTCCCAGTTCTTATGTATCTTGAGAGCATCTACCAGCATCCTGCACTTTTGCTCTTTCTCCTGAGAAAATTTGATAATCTGAATGTCAAACTTAATTGTAAATAAGTAGAAAATACACATCAAAAATGTGTGTATTCCAATGTTACTCAAGTTGCCAAATAGTCTGTTAAATGCACTGCACGTGTAAATAAACCCATCTCTCAGTGCACATCCACAAAGCAATTCAATGGGTGTGTGCAATTAATATATCTGTTCAGGCAGGCAATCATCAGAGACATAAAGCAAAGCAAAAAGCCCATATATAAAGATTATGCACAAAAAAAAGGACCCAGGTGAGGGCACTCAGCAGCAGATGAAAACCATGAGCGCAGGGGAAGCAGTCACAAGGAGGAAGCCAAACTTCAAACAAGACAGGAGAAAAAACCAGCTACCAAAGTAAAACAGGAAACAAATAACAGACACTGACATAAGCAGATATTTTTAAAAAAATGAGAAAAACAAAGGAAGAAAAACTAAAGAAAAAAATGTGACATGAAAGAAAAGTAACCTTCAAAGTAAAGCAAGAAACAAACGAAAGACGAGAAGCACTCACACACCGCAAAACTCCACAGAGGCAGCTCGCCCTCTGGGGAGCATTTTTATTTTTAGGGGAACATTATTATATTTTTTTTCTTTGTTCTCTTTAAACATACTTTACAAAGTTTGTAGTTCAGTATAATTTTGACAGGGGTAGTATGACAGATGTTTACTTTGATTACACAAACATTATGTAGGGGTGGGCAATCGATAATAGGTATGGATTTGTAAATAAGTGGACATGAATAACTTGAGCTTATAATATAATATTGCATTGCAATATATTTCTAACCAATGAGGCAGCTCTTTCTCCTGACAGCACTTTCTTTAGAGATATGACGCATTTTAGGGTCAACTTGAAAGAAAGTCAGATGTGAAATGTGAACGTGATGACAGAAGTCAAATGTGACATGATATTTTAAATTGATATTCTTTATATAGTTTATAGTTGCTAAGTTATAAGGCTTTTCGAACAATAAATTATTAAGTTGTCCCTCAAGACATTGTAAGGGAAATTTATTTAGTGGATTGTTATCATGACTCCAGTCTACACCCTTACAAAATTTGATCAGTATTCAATCAAAAGTTTTTCAGCTATCGTGTTTACATACAGAGTGACAAGCTTGCATGCAAACGCTACCAAAAACATAACCTCCTTGGCAGAGGTGGTAATAATAACTGACACAAAAGACTAACCAAATGCATGACAGCAGACAGTCGAACATACTGTGGAGTCTACATCAAGACCCAACATAAAAAACCTGTAAAATTTTATTAGAATAACTACAAAATCAAAAACTCACAGCAGAATCAAAACCTTCAACACCACTATGACAGCTATGAAACCAGAACCAGAATTCACAAATACAACAGGAAGTGAAGCTCCACATGACAACAGTATATTAAAATCTGAAAAAAGCGGTGCACTACAAATCAAGATTAATGCATTATTGAGCCATGTAAAGTTTGAAATTTAAGAGTTTTTTGTGTTACAAAGTTGGATGACCCCATCTGGCAGGCCTGGAAGCAACACGTTTGAGTGATTCTTTCATCTACAGCATGTGTACGTTCTCCGCTGGGGGAATAGATTGTTTTAGATGTGCAACTTGTTAAGCTTTACCTTTCTAACAATAAGCTTTAATGTTTAAATAGATCCTGTTTAAAGTTTCAGCGCTCTAATCTGCTGCTTTCATGTTAGAAATAAACAACAGCGCCGAGAGTGCACTCGTTATCAAAATAACTTGATTTAATTTTTTAAAATTTGACTAAATAACCAGATTATTGATTTCTGGTCGATCTTGATTAATCTTTAATTAAGATTTAATTTCTTGTCTTATTTACAAATGTGTTGCATTTTATTGTTAAAATTGTATGTTCTTTATATGTTTTATCACCATTTTATCAGAATCATCTGGAAACATCTGTGACTGGAGTAGACTCCACTTATAGGAATCATTGTGTGCAGATGAAGAGCCACAGTCGAACCAGTGAAACACCCCTTTTTACGTGAGCGAGCTCAGAAATGAAACAGAAAGCCCTGCTTAACAGAGAAAGTTAGGCTTTGTCGAGCCAGGTGACACAATGAAAGCCAAGCTGTCTTGGTAAACAAACAAAAATCCAAAACTCAAAACTAAAGAAAAAAAAAGACCATCACAGATCAGCTGCTGTTTAGCTGTTGCTTCAGCTTTCCATACTGTGGAGACACAGTAAAGAGCAAGACATGCTAAAACATGCCAAATTGCTAAATAACAACAAGTTGAACCATGTGTGTGCTTTTTAATATAGAGGTTGTTGACCTCAGTAAAGCTGGAAAGATATTAATCCAGAATCAACAAACACATAATGGAGACATTCAAACACAACCAGAGATAATAGCAAGCTACTTTAAGCCTAATCGGGTTGCTTACAGCTTTGTGAATGGTTCACACTCCACTATAACACAGAAATATGTCTGGCTAAAACTGACATCTGGTTTGATTTATGCTTGGAGCCCACAGATATACTGCATGTCAGGAGCCCAAAGTTTATTGCTGCTATCCACCCTTTGGCACCTGAAATATGCAATAAAACGCAATAAAAATTCAGTGGAGAGCCGTGAATCGTTTTCTCAGTTGCAAGAAATACTCAAATGTGCTGTCTCAATGTGGAAGTGCCATAAACCTGCAGTCTGGCTAATGGGCAGCATAGGGCAACTTCTCTGTTTACAATAAGATGTTTCTATAGAAGTCTATGAAATTGGATGTCCTGATGTGTGGCCCCAAGCAATCGTTTCAAGTCTTCCTCAGAACAGCACTGTGGTCATTTAAAAAAATTCTGGTTACATTTTGAGTGAAGTTTTGAAGTGATTCAGGGTGCGTGGATCTGCCTTTTCTTTTCTCTTCCTCTATCTGTGTGAATGTGAGCACAATCTCTTCCAGTAGTGGGTGTGGCCTTAGAAAGTCTCCATCTACAATCAAGTACTTAAACCTCTTACCTCTACCTGCTGTCAGGTTTGCAGATGACACTACAATGCCAGGACTGGTCACTGAAGGAGATGAGTCTGCAGACAAAGAGGAGTTTCAGAAGCTGACAGACTGCTGTGCTGAAAACAACTTGTTTCTCAACACCAAAAAGACCAAAGAGCTGATTGTTGATTTTAGGAGAAATCTGAATTCCCTCATTAACGTAGACTATACTTCCTGAGAACCCTGTTTACTTTCTACCCTGCACCACTCAAAGTGTCCTCACTCATGGTATGCTAATAGCTGCACAGAAAAACTGCACAAAGATCACCAACTCACAGTCCTGTTCTAAAAGACACATATACATCACGCTGCCTGCTAAAGTATGCTGCAGCTCCAGCCAAACCCTGCCAATCACTTGCTTCAACGTCTGCCCTCAGGCCAATATTTCAGGTGCATGAAAGCACGCGCTACACGATTAAGAAACCATATGCCACATGGCCAGAAAACAGCGGCCTGGCTCAAGTCCAATCTGTGATCGTTTGCTGCATGTCTTCCCCTCTCTTTCTCCACTTTCCTGTCTGTCTCTGCTGTCACCATCTAATAAAAGGCAAATCCCAAAAAAGAACAATTTAAAAAGAAAACGATTTATGCCAGATTCATCATCCCACTGAACTCTGCTCTGAAATAATCCACATGCCAAATCTATCAACACCTGGTGCAATACTATTTATTGTTATTTTATTTAGTGTTTATTACACATTTTTTTAGACAAGTGAAAATTTTACAGAACTACTGGGGCCATTTTAGCTCTCTTTAACAACATGTGAATGTCTGGGACTGCGTTTGGATGTCGGTGTGTTTTATATAATGCTAAGTTCCTTTTCTAGGTAATGTACAGAATTTGTCCTACCACCCAGACACAGTCACCTGTGCATTAGCCTGTGGGTCCCACATTGCCCGAAGGTCACTGTCGAGGCCACCTGAGGGGTCTCACTTCTCTCATCATCATGATCAGCCACTTCACAAGCATCCTGACGGGTCCCGCCTTTGTTGCAATTGCCTGCCTCTACCCAAGCCTGAAGATCATCCATGCTTCCACTGCTGGCCCCCAATTTGACTTCCTGAAGGTCACCAGCCTCCAGACGGTCTCTGCCTCCTCTGCCTAGCCTCATGGCCGGGCCTGAAATGTTTTCTTTTTTAATTGGACTTTCATGCTCCCTGTTATTATTTAATATTCCATTTGGTTCTCAGTTTGTTGAGTGATTATTGTGATAAGCATTTTTCTTAGTATTTTCAGCCTTAGTTACTTGTTTCAGTTAATATTGCCACGTTCTATTCTGCTTAGGTTTTTAATAATATAAAGCATAATAGTCTCATTAGTTTCTTGCATTTCCCCTTGTGTCCATCTGTGCCAAGTTTGTATGTTAGAAGGTATGTCCCAATTCCTAGGCTGCATCCTTCGGAGGCCGCATTTAAAGGCCGATTACATCACAGCCAGGCCGTCCAGATTTGAAGGCTGCTCCAAATGCGGCCGACAAATGCGTCCTCCTTTTCCCCAGATTTGAAGGATTGGTCGGGTGTATCCTTCGTGGCCCACCATATCCCAGAATTCATAGCGCAGCCCAGCCAATTCCAGTTTCCAACAATTGTGGCAGCTACTTAGTTTTAATATTACTCTTATTACTCTTTCTGGGTCACAAAATAAACTTTTAAGATATTTTCAGGTGAGAATGTAGCTGTGTAAACTTAAAATATCTGCTTGATTTATCAAGACATCACATATTTGCAAATGTGTGCTGACGTTTTCGGAGACGTCTGTTACCCACCAGCTCGATAGCTAGCCAGGAGGTCAAGGCTCACCAGAGCCGGCGAGAACAGCGAACTCCCGGCACATCATTTCAGACCTCCCGCAGTCTTTTGCTACTCAGGTTAAACATGATATATAAGTCACTTAGATAACTTAAAAATGTTATTGTTTGGCTTTTTTCAGTGTTTTATTTGTTCCTGAGTAAATCGGTTTGGCTGAGATTAAAGTTATAGTTTTCACACAGCTGAATAAACGTCAAACAGAAAACTGATTAAACAGAAGTGTGAGATGGTCGAGAATTTACTCCAGTGTTGTGTTATATTTTAGGTAGCAAGGAGCAGACGGCTGAGTTTATTAAACTCCACTGAGACAGCTGGTGACACGAATCCGAAGGCTAGACCGTCACATTTC
>VUQG01030861.1:11509-24069 GCA_015106755.1 Etia nguti | reverse complement strand
CTTCTGGATAAGAGAGTGAAGGTTTGCTGCGTTTTGGTGAACATGTGCCCCAGTGTGGTAGTAAAACTAGGGGAAAATGCTCTTGTTAAATACTCCTAAGTCTTGTGCTGTATATGTAGTGATAAGTTTTCAGTTTTCAGAGACAGTAAATTACAGAATGCTAGTAGTGGGTGATATTATGTAAACATTTTGTCATTTGTAAACTATAAATGACATGGATTCTACATTGTAACTGATGTGATGTTCTACAAAGTGGTTTTAATTTAAAAAAAAAAAAAAGGCAAAAATTTGTTTGTTTCTTTATTTAACTTTTGAACAGTGGTACTTAGTAAGTACATATTCAGTAAATGCAAATTGTTTACATGGCTATGCACTTCAGGCATAAATGTAGACCCCCTAAATAAAACATTATGGGTTATTCAGAACAGAACTATGCTTGGAGAAATATTTTCCCACCAGTTCAGACAACTCCTCCACACTAGCAGGTGGAATTCTTCTTTTTTGAGGACGGCTTCTTTTACCTGTCACTACGGATGGTCTGTTTATGTTTTGATTGAGAGACCTTTTTTGGGCAGCTGAAGAGGAGAAGTCTATCATATGGCCAACCACTGGCTGTATCTTGGTCATATTACCCAGCAAAACCCAGTATGCAGGTTCATCTGTAACAGGCCTTGTGCCACGGATCAACACTGTTGCTTCTACTTTAAACAGAAGAGCAGCGACATGGGTGCAGGTCTCCGCGACTCCATTACCTGCAATGCCCCCTTCTGACCAACAGATGGCACTCTTACAAATGCCGAATCTGATTTGACCACAATCGTTTCAGATGAGTGTCCAGTCAGAGACATCAGTGACATCACCTACGCCAGATGTGAGGAGTAATGCGTGAATAAAAAATAAGGTCTGCATAGCATAATAAACTGGGTAACTGAAGCCCCTGTTTACAGTATTTTATTTGAATGTTTTTTCTTTTTTGCTTATTTTCCCAAAGGAAATACCCATGTGATTTCTGTTATTATTTACTTTGTTATTATTTATTGTTTTTGATGAGGTATTGATTAAACTAAATACTAACATTTTACAGCATTTTTATTATAAGAATATGAACATACAGTGCATATTTACACTATGCCCAGCTGGCTGTGCACTGTGCTTCTAGCACGCCAGAGTGTCCCTTATATAATAGTTAAAGTTTTCAAAAAAACTGCATCCAAGGTAAACTGGAGCACAGACAATTAGACTGTACTAACATACTAACATACTTTGTGGCCATACTGATCTTTTTTTCCTTCAGATTTGCATCTGCTAGATAACTCTAATAAAAATGCCCCCAAAGTCGCCAACTTCACAAATACTGAGAGAGGTTCAGTTCATTGACTTGAAATAAACGGAGATCGAGCCTAGCAGACAACTAGCAGCTACCTCTGCTCTATCTATCTAATGTATAGTTTTTGAATCCAGCCTCTTGTGACGACTGGAGGATTTACAGTTTCCAGCACCTCTATGCATATTTTATTTTTCAGACCCAGACGTTGGCATTTTTTGGAGCTGGATTGCCTGATTTGCCTCTTCTAGTCTGCCTGTTTAGAGGCCTTGAACAATCTGACCCTTCGTTGAAAAAAACAAGACATAGGAGGGAAAAATGATTTCTTAACAAAGCTAAACCTTGTCTTGCCAATAATTCCACATAGCGTATTAGTGTTATGCATTAAGAAGCGAGAGCCACATGTTATAAAACAATTTTAAAATGCCACATTTCTCTTGGGGTTTTTTTTAACCTGGACTAGGTCTCCCTTTTTCCCAGTTTACTAGCTGGAATAATTCATTGTTTGAGCATAGATGACTAAAAGGGCAGCAGCAGAGATGTCTGAAAAGATTGAGCAAATGAAGTTATACAGATTTTGGCATGATGCTAGTTTTCGTCTTGCTCAAGGACACTTTGATGCAGCTAAGCACATTCACAGTTTCAGCGAATCAAACTGTGACCTTCCTTGGGAGTCCCTCTGCCACCTGCTCCCCACGCTTTCCAAATGGTCCGAACTGTCCAAATCTATGAGACTTGAGACTTTTGGGTTAGTGAACTGTACATGGGGTTAGAGAACATAACGACCCGGGAACAATCCCAACTGTCATACACCATAAATGGTGTTGTCATTTAAGGCCAGTGTAAAGTTGCGTCCTACACAGAGCAAAGACAGAAGTTTCTCAAAGGTAAAACAAAAGAGACATTGGAAAAGGAAAAAAAAGGGACTCACCCCAAGTTTAAAACCATTTCATTAAACCTGCAGTCAATCAGTATTTTTATGGAAATAGGGGAACTCACGGAGGAGCATTTGAGTGTTTTGTTAGCTTTAAAACAAATATAAATACAGATGTGCTATAAATTCATGTCTAAAGATTTTTCAGCATCAGCAACCTGTCTTGTATTTGTAGCCTTTCTTTCTCGTGGTTGTTGGAATGTGGGTTTATCAGCCTTGACTCCATTGTGCCATCATCTCCAAATTTAAAGTGCACATCCAATTAAGTTTTTCATTCATCTAGTGAACGTGACTTGTGCTATGGCTGAAAGCGCCATTTCAATTCTCAAAACAATATATGCTAAAAAATGAGCTCTTGCAAAACACAATTAGGCCAATTTAGGTTAAGTGAAAACAAAGTGGATACTGTCAGAAGATAAAAATGCTTTTTGAATTGTGACATATTAAAACTAATCATTTTATAATGAAATTGTTGATGGCATACATTTTTTTTATTTTATTATCGTCAATGTTCCCATTTGCATGCCATTAAAAATAAATTAAAAATAAACTTGGTTGGACAGACTTTCTTAGCTGGATAGAAAACTGAAAAGCCACAACTAAATATAACCATGGTGCCAGGTGAATTTGATTTAAATTCAGGCACAACTTGTAGATTAACTCAACCAAGAGAGGTTTTATGGTGAACAATCTGACTCTCAATTAAGGACATATTATTGTGCACACTGCCTCACAAATATATATGTACATGAAAATAAAATATATGGAAAAGCTCACTGGACAGTGGACTACAAGAATGGTTAAAATGCAACTGATAAAATCCCCGCAGTGAACAAAGAAGAAGATACAAATAGTGTATTAGCAAGAGATGCTTAGGCAACAAAGGCATACTCTCTTCATTTGCTTGCATCTCTTCCTCTGGTCTTAATTCCTCTCGGTGAGGATGTGAGAGAGAGAGAGAGAGATCTGATACTCAGAAATTCAGGAGTTGAAACCTGCAAATGGTAAAATCCTGCTTCCATAACCCTAACTGAACTTCTCTTTTAGGCCTATATGATGCAAGGGGCCTTTATATATTCATTGGCCACTTTATCAAATATACCTGTTTACCTGATCATTACCAAAAATGTCTAATTAATCACTGCAACTCAACTATAATTTATGTAATTTTGAATGTGACCATAAGGCAGTGGTCTGAGAATGGTGTGGGGGGGTATTGTGTTTGCATGCTTCGTGCTGAACATTGAGGCGATTCTGAAGGTAAGGGGCATAAGGCATATGGAGTAATGTGTCGCGTGTGTGTATTTAGCTCAATAATTTGATTAACCTAGCCAATTATTAGTTGTAGTATTACTGATATAGTTGTCATATAATATTTTTAAACCTTGTTTTTTCTTTTAGGATTTTACTTATTTTGTATTTTATGTTTTATTTACACAATTTAAAAAATCACAGCTGAAAAAGAATGTGTGTATGTTGATAGTGAAATACATCATTCTATCCCCGAGGAACCAGAAAATCCTCTATAATGAGAATGAATGATTTCTGAGTCATAGGAAAAGAGAGGAGGTCACGAAGCGTTTGTTAGCATAATGAAAAGTAGCCTTTGTTGAACTACAGATGCTGGCTTAAAATAGCCCCCTAGATACTGCATACGTGTGCTGTAAAACAAATCTGACAGTGGTTGAAAAAGTTGGTGATAATCTGGATGCTTTCATTTGCAGCTGAAATTTTAGGCATTGTCCTTCAGAACTTCAGCAGCCGGTGGGCACCGTGTGGTCTGCGTCGGCACCTGACTTTGTAGATTTGTATTTTGGTGTGATTGTTTAGTTTGGGTGAGTGCTGAATTAAATATATTGCCTCACACTGTGCTGCAACCTGTGACTGTCTCCTCCTTCCAGTCCTCTGTTTTTGCAAGACCAGTGAATTATTTTACTCTACTGGTTCAAAAGCACAGTTTTAAAATAGATAAAATTGCTTGTAATAGCACTGCTGCAGAACATTTTGAATGCCGTGCTTACATAAATGACATACGGCAGTAACCCCTGTCTTGATAGTAACATCTGAGGTATAATTTAGAGTCCACTGAGATTTTCTAAATACATGTAGACAGTTTTGAAGGCCTAATTTATCCCCTGTAGATGATTTCTTTTAATGTTTCTTGTACTACATGTCATGGCTTAGATTGGCTGTCCCAAATGTGCACTTCTTTGTAGTCCTTACTTTTAAATTGTCCTTCTTAAACTGAGTTATTGAGACATTTCAACCCTTTCAGTGCTCTGAGCGTCAGTCACATCGATGTATTCTCGTTTGTGGGATTCATTTGAAAAAAATCACTGCAACCTGTCAAAGATAGTGGTGAGGCTTTTTTCAATCTGAATATGAATAATGAGCTCAAACTGCCTCTAAATGGTCAACTTAACCCTGCAACGCTAAAATGATACAAATTAAAACTGATGAATACACATTTATAATTAATTTGCTTTGTTTATTTTTGTCAGAATGTTCAATATACACTTGAATTTCAAAAATTAGAATTTTCTGCCAATTATTTCATGGTGCAGGCTTTACAAGGTTAACTACAATAATTGCACTCTCTCTCATACACTCACATTGAAGAGATGGAGACACTTAGCTGCTGCTAACTGAGGTGATAATAACCATGGAGGAGCCAGGAATAAAGAGAAGGTGGTCTGTTATTGCAATGTGTTTCTTTTTCTTTTTTTGTTTCCTTTTTATTAGAAGAACTTGCCATTTAAACTATGAGCTACACTTTTCTAGTTTAGAAGTTCTATTGCTATTTTGCACAGAAGACTAATATTAGTGTACATATAGTCTATATACAACATATGGACTATATATGTTGTATATAGACCAAAATGGCTTTTGCCTAGCAGTTAGCAGAGTGTGGTTTCTGAATATTAACATTCTGGTGAACGCCACAATCTGCTAAGTTAGCCGCTAATGCTAACAAGCTTTGTTAGCAAGCTGCATCCAAAACTGGTTGGTATGTACGTATAAAACAGATAATTGATTATTGCACTAATAAAACTGGAGAACTTCACCTATTAAAACTGGAGCATGGGCTGTTTTTGGAGGGTCTGGCCATCATATTTGTCAGACAGTTCCATTAATAATGTTGCAACAGGTATTAACAGCATGATAACAGCATGATAGAAAAGTCCAGTCCAGTGATATTAGCCGACGCGAGGCCCAGCAGATAACTAAACAGACATTACAGCATGGTACATATAAATATATAGCTTTGTCAGAACTTGTAACATTTTTCTTGACTTGCCATCATCTTTAGGCGTTCATGCTCAGCAATTTCTTGTTGCACTAGTTCTGCAGTGTCAGGATTGTGCTAGTAGAAGCAATATGACTGGACCACATGCACCATCAAAGTAAATTATAAAATAAACCACAAGTAGTCAGCAATTCGTTGAAACATTACTATTGACATTGATACGTTCTGTTGGAACTACGGCCATTCTCTCGCTCGCTTTGCACAGTCACTGTTTTTTCTGGTGGTATATACTGTTGCACATATGTCAAGTCTTTGTTATTATTGTGTTGTTTTAAGTTAACATGTAGTTCAGTGTAATGCATCTAATCAGTCATTTTTAACCCCTGAACATGGAGTGTCCGCTTAAGTAGCTCCAAAATAAGAAAAGTCTTACTTTTACTCACTGATTTCCCGTATCATCGATATTAGATATGAGATCCTTAACATTAGCAAGAAGTTTTCGTTCCAATCAAAATATCATGTTCTTCCTAAACTGATTTACATTTAACCCAAAATCCAAGATCGTTGGTAAGAACTTCAGCTGCTTAGGTAGGATGGACAAACACATCAATTATGCTACAGTCACACTAGTTGATTGGCAATGTCAGCCGATCAACTCAGTGGGTCAGGATTTTTTCTTATTTTCAGCTGTTTTCTTATGGGTTATAGTATAACATTAAACTTGCATGCTGAATTTGTGACATAATGTGATCTCCAGAAAAAAAGCATTATACCATTTTTTATTAACTCAGTATTTGACACCAAACAAGACCTGTTATATGCTTGCACAGGAGCAGTAAATGTTTTTAAATGAACTATAAATGGGAAATTAGTTCTTTTTGCTGCCTTAAGACCTGGATTGGATAAAGATGACAGCTAAACCCAAGGGCTTCCGAACAAGGAGGACTGACATCCGTTAACAGTAGTCTTGCTCATAAGAAGAGTTGGGGTCTTTAATTAAAATGTTAATGATATTTCAGTGAACAGATGGCGCAAAGGGCAAACAGCCAGAGTGAACAAACACAAGGAGGCAAACGACTGGGTCACATTCCAGCCAAGTGTGTTGTTCTACATGTTAATCATCAGAAGATTACAAATCATTATGCTGTTCATGGAGGAAACAAAAACTGATTTAGAAGCCAGGAAAACTGTCAGTGAGAGGATTTAAGACCCAGACTGCACAGAAAAAGCTGAATGGCGGTAATAAAATGCCGCCAAGGACTTGATATTTTTGTCCCAGGAATTGAGTGGTTTGGGATGAGGATCAAAACTTCCAAATCTGAGGCCAATGTGCTAATTCAGGTAATGGAGTGTGGGATCAGTAGGTGGATATGCACTGCGTCCAAAACAACTAATCCACAAAAACAGGAGCCTTTGCTTACCTCAGACTAAACATGTTTGAGTTCCCTAACTTTCAAGTTGTAAGTCTGTAAGACTGCAGTACTGGAACTTTGTTGGCAGACACTGAGACAGTTAGCAGCTAAGTTTTTTTAGGAACCGCCAATGAATCCCTGGTGTTTCAGTTTCCAGGCACCTAAACGACTTGTATTGTTTTCATGAAGATATCAATCATTATGTTCACACTGTAATCTTTTTTTCATGAGCTAATGAACATGATGCAGGTGGTTCTGTACATATCAGCAGAGCATCCCAGGCATGCAAGCTGTTGTCTTGATCTAATTATTTCCTCGCTCCCTGTAACATCTTTTTCATTACTCAATATTAAATATAAACAATAAATAATATTAAATCTTGATCTGTTGTCAGAAGTGACAGCGACCATTTTCTTCACCTTTCCGATGAATGATGACTTAATAACCACACTGAGAAATGCCCTGGCTTCTTCACAGTTCTCCACTTGAACACTGATACCTCATTCCCACCGAGGATGTCTGTGTCACGTTCTGGCTGTGATGTGGCCTCCGTAATTTATCACGCCAACCCAAGTTAATGCTTGTAATTCCAACAGATGCAACACAGCATGTTTCACAAATGTCCCTCAAGCAGCTGTCTGTGTTGCTAAAATATGTGCCATTGATATTTTTGACAAATTTTAAAATTAAAAGACTCCAGTATTATTGTAGGTTACTATCATATCTCTGTAATATTATAGGGACTTTACCTTTCAGTAGGAAACTGTTGTTGTGATTTGGCGCTATATAAATAAAACTGAATTGAACTGAATTGAATTGAAACTGTATTAAACTGCACATAGCAAATGAGATGGCCACACAGGAAAGACACAGTTTTCAAATTAAAAGGCCCTATGCAGATTAATTGCCCTACTTCTTAAAAGCTTTAAAGCAATTTAAAATCATGTGAAAGGTTAAACAATACCATGTTGGAGGTGCGACATCAAAGGCAGGTGTGGTATATTCCTGGGTTATTGTTTGCCGTCTCTCAGCGCTTTTGATTTTTCTTTGTTTTCCCCTCTCTCCTCCTTCAAGACAACTGGTCATCCTCTCTGAGCATCGTTCTGCTAGAGGTTTCTTCCTGTTAGAGGGACTTTTTTTTTTCTTCCCCCTGATGCTAAGTGCTTTGTCAAAGGGACAATGCGCCCCGAGAGCTGTTGCAGGTACATAAATAAAACTGAACAGAAACTGAATTGAATTATAATGTGAATCAGCGGTGACTTATTATAGCTTTCACACAGAATGAAAAGTAAACTGTGAGGCTATTATACTGACAACAAGGTGGCCTTACAATCACTTACATGCTTACACTGACTGCTGTGAATTCCTAGTTTTATGTAATATATTAATTGATGGATGGTAAAACCTGCAGTCATTGTAAAAAGAAAATTTACCGTCTGTCAATTCTGAAGTTTTACATAGCAAGACATAGTCGAAACATATTTAAATACAACATTAGGCTAACACCAACATGTGACATAATACACAAACGGAGAAGCAGTGTGTGAAAAACTAAGTACAACCTATGTTTCAGTAGCTTGTAGAAACACCTTCAGCAGCAGTGACTTGAAACAACCGTTTTAGTGTGACTATTTCAGTCTCTCACATCAATTAGAAGGAAATTTGGCCCATGCTTCTTTACAACACTGCTTCATTTTATTGAGGTTTGTGGGAATTTGCACCACTCTGGTAAGGTCCCACCACAGCATTTCAATCAGGTTGAGGTCTGGACTTTGACTGGGCCATTGCAACACCTTGATCCTTTTCTTTTCTAGACATTCTGTTATAGATTTGCTGCTGTGTGTTGGATCATTGACCTGTTCATGACACAACGGCCTTGCATTGGACAAGAGGTGACAAAAGTATGTGTCACTAAAGCAGAACTACAGTTGCTTGTCTTAAAAAATACCTTTCTAAAACCTGAAGTACAGGTTTTGTAATGTACTCAATTTCATTATGCATGTACAATGACAATAACAGGCTATTCTATTCTATTCTATTCTAACATTGGTGAATGAAGGATGTTTTCTGCCAGCTGTTTTTTTTTTTTTTTCAAAGCTAACTGACCTCATGTTGTATTAATATAATGGCAAAAATAATATTAATAGCCACTCCGCCATTCCCACCCCATTCTTTTATTTATTTTTTTTGCACCTTCGTCCATCTCTAAGAGTGAAACCACACATTAACCTTTATTGTCTCTCCCTACGACTGTACCTTCACTTAGCAGACACAGTGTCTGATACACTGCACTGGAATAGTTTGTGTGTTTGATATTTCAAATATTGCATTTAAAGTTACCTGCTAAAAGACTTATTTACCGTCACTCCTCTTCAGTAGCTCCAGCTACATTCTGAAGTACTGAAACTGCAGTTGATGGACTTCTGCACCGTTAACACAGTTCCAGACCATTCTGGCACACTTTAAATCCAGACAGTATAAAAGATGGACGTAGCTACCATGATAAGTTTGGGCGACTGGACGAATATATCGACTATCGACGATAGGCTGAGCCTTTCACCGATCGTTTTTACAAGAGCAATTTATTAATTTCCCCATGAGTAAGTTTGCTAATAATGTTGGTTGAAGCTAAGAGAGGCAGTCAACAGAAAAAATAATAGGTTGTTTTATCGGCACCCTCTTCCAGCTGCGAGCAAATGCACCCTCCTCAGAGTGCGCCCAAATGTAGCGATTCATTTACTCAAACTCATAACAGAAAGACAGAAGGGCAGTAGGCTATGTTCAGAAAAAAACAAAAACATGTTATTTAAATAAAAAAACAACAACACAATGGTGGGGAGGGAAAAAACGAGAAACTGGCTTCTTTTTTCCACTATAGCCATGTTTACAGGCCGTTCCAGTGTTTATCTTACACACTCGACCAAACAACAAATACAAAATTAAACAAAACGTAAGTTAAAAATCAAAATGTTTCTTCCAGCGAACATAAAACAAAATCTACAACATAAAGTTAAGTCTTTTGTGCGACTTGATGCATCTCAAATAAATAAATAAATGAATAATCCAAAAAGTAGCTATATTAATACTGAAACAAACAAGAAAAGAAAGTAAAATATTTCCTCCAAACAAAACGCATAAATTCTAAATGCACAAATCAGTCCGTGCATGACTACGTTGCTCCACCCATCAAAAAGTCACCTGCGCGAATATATCGCCTATCGTCGGTATGGGTCTAACCTTTTTACTCCCTTGATTTTTTCCTCGTACTTTTTTTTTTGCCTTTTCGTCAAGACTGTCTTCGTACGGACCTGCCGTGTTCTCCTTCGTTTTTTACATAACTGTTTTTGGGCCAAATAAAATGCAAGTAGGGATTAAAACCGCAGAATTAAAGATTCCCGGTGCTGGAAATGCTAGTGCTTGATGCAGTGTTTTGATTTTGTTGCCACTCGTACCCACAATGCAATGCGCGAAAGTCACGTGGTCTGTCAATCTCTATTGGACTGACGAATGTCGGTTGGAAAAATTTTACATATCGCCCAACCTTATATCATGAGATCATGCTTTGGTTTTTGAAGTCCTGTTCTCAAGCCTTGCGATTAGCTTTTCCGCTTTTGCCACCTTAGTCGCAAAAAATGTAAGGAAGTTAAGATCTGTCTGTGAAACCGCACAGTCACTAACAACTGATGATTGATAGCTCGTTGGTCAGCACAGATAATTCTCTGTTTAAAAGATTGTATACAAAATACCCTTATTTTTTATTCAATAAGACCCAAAACAAGTGACTGGGAGTAAGAATTCAGCAAGGAAATGTTTACAAAGGTCGTCTCAGAAAGCTGTTTTCATAGATTTTCAACAACACCTATCGCCATCTAGTGGCCTTCAGATAAAATGCAGGTTTTTAGACACTTCTGCGCTGGCTTAATTTTTCCGACCAAGAAGCTAGATCCATGGTTTGTACAATGCAACATATGATACATTAATTTTTTTGCCTCTTTAAGGTGCACAGTAACTAAATATGCACCTCATATGCATTAAACCTAAAGTAAGTCATGAAATAGTAGAGATATCAAGTACAGATACTTTAAAATTCTAGTTAAGTATAGTAACAAAGTATTTGTACTTTGTTAATTTCTACCTCTGCATTTGGCTCTAAAATACTAATATACTGGGTTTTCACCAAATGCAGTGCTATGCATTATGGCCAGACACGGTCTCGTCTGTCCAAAGCACATTGTTCCAGGAGTCTTGTGGTTAGTTTAGATAACACTGGAAGATTGCACTGGTCACTTTTGGCTCCGTAACTTCAGCATGGACATCTAATTAACAAATTAAGTGTTGACATAAAGATCGCTGCCGTTTCCTCAGTGCTCATCCAAAAAAAGCACAACAGTTAAAAAAAAGTCACTCACTGAAGGTTCAGGAAACACTAATTAAAATAAATGCTACAGTAAAGTATGTCGCAGAGCTTTAGAGACTGGCCTTTAACAGTGGTCCTGCAGGCACGTGTTTCCCTCTGTAATGCGTCTTTTATCGATCGCCACTCTCAAACTGTCAGCGGGACAAGTCAAAAGCTTGCCCTACTCACAGCACAAGAGGCCACTCCATGAGAAGCAGCTGTGGAGAAGATTAACAATCAGTTGTTTTTCTTTTTTTGTTTTTGCATTGAACTATCACTACACTGTGCTCTAAACCGAAATCCTCGCAAAACAAACTTGTAAGTCAAAATCCTTGACAGCTGATGACTCACTAAAGCAAAATAAATTCCACATTTTTCTGTTTTTTGTTCCATTTGTGTTCTTCCCTTTGTCCAAATAAGAATAATTCTTGTGAGTCCTTACATCATCAAGGACTGAAATTAAAGATACTTGACAAGAATGTCAGATTTTTTTATACAGCTCATTTATTTATGGAACTCATTGAGGAAAAAGGGTACAACTATTTAATGTGGTGATGACAAAGCTGTCTGTAAACTACAGAGAAAGCTGCCAGAACATCAACAGCAAACTTTTAATACAACTCACATTGGCACGAGAGCCATGCACAATACCCAAACCAAAAAGCTTATGAAACACTACTGTGGGTATTGATAGGTTTATAGGTGCAGTCATATTGAGTCCATGAAATCAAATACCACTAATTTTGCCTAAACAACAGGTGTTGCACACAAGATTTCCTTTGGCACTGATGCCTCCACACATCAGCAAGTGCAATCCTGAGTGCTGACGTGAAACTGTAAAGAGTAGTCTGTTTTTAAGAAGTGAAAGAGTCCATATAGGATTTAGGAGAGGCTCCCAAATCTATAATTTAAAGTAGAATGGGAGGCTGAGGCTGAGGCTGAGGCGATCAGACTCCTCTCCTGAGGAACCAGCTCCCAGTGTTGATTTCAGAGACAGACAACCTCTCTACTTTTAGGATTACTTTTAAAGCTTTCCTTTTTGTGAAGCTTACAGTCAGGGCTGCACCAAGTGACAATTCCTTAGTTTTGCTGCTATTGTCTTCTCCACTCCCTTCAGTTCACTCAACATATTTATCTAACACTACTGCATGTCAATAAATTGTCTCCCTTTCATTCTCTTTTCTTTCCCTTCACCGCCAAACTGGTCAAGGTAGGTGGCTGCCCCCCCCCCCCCCCCACTTTTGTTT
>VUQG01030853.1:0-16630 GCA_015106755.1 Etia nguti | reverse complement strand
TTTGGCCTCATTTTTTTTTTTTTTTTTTTTTTTTGGCCTGGATCAAAATGCATTCAAATTAAAGACTTTAAGTTATCTTACATGGTGTTTTGTACATAGGTGGCCTTTTCCATTCTATAACGTTTTCATTCTTGCTCCTTCATCTCAAACTCCAGCTAACTGGCACAGAGTTGCCAACATATTCAAGCCTGTAGTTAGACATGGCCCCAGTTTGTTTATTTATTTATTTTTTTGGAGGTAGGCTGTGTTTCAGTTTGGACTTCTATTTTTGTTTAACACCTTAACATCCATCAGGTCGTCAGCTTAGGTGTTTTTTGTCCACATTCTGAATAAGCACATTTCCACTTGACACAAAAGACAACATCATACTTTGAATAAACTAAATGTACTTAATGCATAAGCAATACACTTACAGTCACTGGGGAAACACATTTACTCAACTTTGGAATTGGAAACTTAGTTTTTCTATCTGAACTTTGTGTTTTCTCCTCTCCCCTGGGCCTTTGGCAGATTATGCCAAGGGCTTTGGAGGCAAGTTTGGCGTTGAGACAGACAAGGTGGACAAGAGTGCCATGGGCTTCGAGTATCAAGGCAAAACAGAGAGGCATGAATCACAGAAAGGTAACAGCAGTTGGACTCAGTTTTTTTTTGTTTTTGTTTTTTTTTGTTTTTTAAAGAATAAAAGGCATTGTTCATACTAACTCTTATTTTGATCACAGTTTAAGCGCATGCAAACAAACTCTAATAGCAGATTATTTTATCGTCACAATAAACGTTTAACCCAAGATTCACACAGTCCTCATAAACTTATTTTGTAATTTTGGCTGGAATAAAAAATTTCATTAATTAGAATTTTCGCTCCAGGTCAGAACAGTGGAGTATGTTAATGTGACGTGCACATGGTAAAATCTATGCAGGGCTCATTCTTAACACAATGGAAAACCGGTCATTTAAAGAGAACCTGAAAAATAAAGCGTTAAGATTTAATAAAACGTATATGCTTATGATTTTAATTATTTATTATAGAATTTGTGACTGAAGTTTATTGTCCGGACTTCATTAGCCGTTAGGCTGTAAGACTTGTTTATATATGATGAGTTTTGTTATTATAAAAAAATCACAAATACAAGCAGCTTGTTGTTGTTGTTGTGTGCAGTGACTTTGTTTTCAGTCCTTTGATTCCCTGTTATCATAAAAGAATGAGTGACCGAGTAAACAGTTTTTGTTTGCTTTCAGCTTGTGCTGTTAAACTCGCTGATGTGTTATTAGCAGCTTTGTGTCCAGAGGGTCTCAATAGGTCACACCCTCGTGTCTGTCCTGACTTGTCTGTAATTTTGCAGTTTCAGCACAGCGCAGCAGCTGTCTGTAGCTGCTTGTTTGTCATGCCTGTGCAGGCTTTACAGCCTCATTGGCCAACAGCAGATAAGGCTCATATCAAATGCATAAACGCCCTCCCGACAATGCCCCGACTGTGTTTGTAACCTACGTTTGGATATAAATCAGCCAGGCATTTTAAAGCACCACTCTTGGAATAGGTGGGCAGCAGACACAGTTTAATACTGCTCACTATTCCTATTGGATAAATGATGTGCAACATGTAGCTGCTTCAGCTTTGGTTAAAAATCCCACTGTTAGAATTGAATGGGTAAACGTTAAATAATGTTTAACTATAAAGTTTGCCAAACATCTGAAAACTAGTGTCACACTAATAAAAAAATACTGATAGAAATTACTAAATAGTAAAGCACTTTCTCTGCTGTAGCTTGTAAATGTTGCAGTGTTGTTTTTTTAAAAAAAAACAACACTGCAACATTACAAGATTAATGTCATTAAACAGCTGGTTTACAGCATTACCTACTGACAAAAATCATTTGTTTATGGAGATATGAACACCTCCTTAAAAAAAAGTAACTGCTGTCCTCTTTGCTGTCACCTCACCGACACAGCTGTAGGATTCTAGTCGTACGTGTGCCACTGATTTAGAGGTCGATGAATACTATTCTGTTAACTATTATTAACTCAGTACATTATAATTTGTAATGAGTTAATTAAGGTGTCAGTCATTATAAAGAATGTTCTCAAATTTATCGCAACCAGTTTGTACAAGGTCATTTTAGATCACTGGATTTTATCTCTATTTTCTCAACACAGTGTATTGTTATAAAATGACACATTCTAGGTCTTGACGCCATTGTTTTTAATTTTTAGTTTTTTAATCTGAGGATCATTTTATCTTAAACATGGCAGTTTAACACCTGCGTTTGTGTCTCATGTTTCCCTACAGACTATGTGAAGGGTTTTGGGGGCAAATTCGGTGTGCAGACTGACAGACAGGATAAATCAGCTCTGGGGTGGGACCACCAGGAGAAACTGCAGCTCCACGAGTCCCAGAAAGGTACTGGTGCCGAGTTGGTTTCTGTGTTTTGTTAAGCGTGACACTCACAGGGATGCACTGCCGATACGAAATAATTAAGGGTTTGCAAAAACGGCCACCTTTACAAGTTTGCAAAGTGTGAATCGACCGTAAAACCAAACTTCCTCCTTAGCTGTGTACTCAATCTCAGATGTGGTTTTGTTGTGGCTCCAGTGCAGTGTTTAAAAAGTTGACAACTTCCTCAACTAGCATGCAAAAAGGGCTCAGAAAACAAATGAAACCCACAGCTCAGATTTATATTTGCATATCGGGTCTTAAGCTGATGCTCTGTTCAGTACATTACAAGCATGTAAATGAGGCTAAACTAAAAGTCATCCACACAGTGAATTTGATGAAAAGCCGCTTTTAGACGGTCAGAGAGGTTGGCCAGTGTTTATCTACAATTCTCTTTCTCACAATCAGATTTTCATGCAGCAAGTGAATGGGAGCGGTTCACAGCTTCAAACATTACTCTTGTGTCTGCACTCATACTTTCTGCTTCTTTGATGGGCAGTGGGTCTGTTGTCTATTATATTTGCAACAGGTGAAGGAAAGTGAAACTGGCATGATTGAGCGTTCCTTTACTACAGCTCCTTATCCTAAAATGAAAGATCTAATCAAACCGTTAGGGCAGTGGGACGGCTTCAGTGCTACCCTCACATGCTGTGTTCTGTTTTTGTGGGGCTTATTCCTCCTTTTACCTCCTGACCCTAATCTTCATTCATTTTATTCTTTCTTCTCTTCCTCATCTTTTCTTTGTCTGCTCCCTTTCTTGTCCTCCTTCCTTCTCCTTGTGTCCTGGTTCTTCTCACTCTCCTTTACTCCTCTTTTCTCTTAACTACTTTACGGTTTTATTGTGAAGCACTTTGATGTACACTAGTCTTTTAAATGTGCTATAGAAATAAATCTTGACTTAACTTTTCTTTCCTTCTCTTCCTCCTCCTGTTGTTCCTTTCATCCTTCATTTTTATCCTCCTTTCTTCTCCCCCCTTCCTTTGTCCTTCTCCTTCTCAACATCTTCCTCCTCCTTCCATTATCTCCTTCCACTTCTTCTCGCTTCTTCTGTTCCTCTTCCCATCTCTTACCCTTCCCTTTTTTTTTTTTAATTTTTTTTATAAAGAGCATGGATTTGTCATACATGATTCCTACCTTAGACTATAGTTTTCATAGCCTTATTTAATCCCTGGCTACAAATTTGTCAAGGTGCTCTCACCATTTCAGAAGTTCTAAAAATATTTCTGCCGCTTTTGGTAGCAGACGTCATGTTACTCAGTTTTCAAAGCAGCCAGTCATTTCATGTCACAAATATTCTTTTCTCCTAAAATTGAGGAAATATTAATGTTCAGAGGTGACGACGTTACTGAAGACGAAGGTAACGAGGGAGCAGACTAGCTGAAGAAGAAAAGCCTCTTCATAGTTGTAAAAACCATTCGCAGTGAATCTAAACATTATGAGTACTGAGTGAACGGGCAAGAACACGGAGACCTTTTCTTTGTTTGTCATTCTGTTAGCACGCAGCCTGGTGGGTTCATCATTGTGCATCCCACATGTGTCTTTTTACATGTATTTTACATGTATTCGGTGTGTATTTTGTAATATATGTGTGTGATGTTTGTCTGTCCGTATATGTGTATGTATTGTGTTGCAGACTATAAGCGTGGGTTTGGAGGGAAGTATGGGGTAGAGGTGGAGAGGCAGGACCAGTGTGCCCTGGGCTATGAGCACAAGGAGAACCTGGCCAAGCACGAGTCCCAAAAAGGCACAGATACTTTCCTGAGCACATCACCCAACCCCATCTTCCCTTTTACAAAGCTCCTCCTGATCCTTCACTTCCTATGAAAAGTCCTCCCTCTTAGCTTCTTTGGCCGACTCCAACAGAAGCCCCTCACAACCCCACAGTGACACTCCCACCTGTGCAGCACTGACTGAGACTTTGTTTAGTTTACTGTCATCAATCCCATAGTACGGCAAAAACAATGGAGGCGAGGGACTGAGGAATCTATCAGACTTTTATAACAAACAAATGACAGGTCATGAAGCTAATGAATACATTCAGTAAGTAAAAAGAAACATGGAGGGGACTTGAATGAAATGTGGCAAATGTAGGCAGTAGTGTAGGTGAGTGAGAAGGCAGAAGAGATGAGTGCAGTTTTACATGTTCAAGACAGCTGTGAACAGGCACTGGCAAGCCAACCCCAGAGGCCTGTACTGCAAAGGGATTTACTTTTCAATTTTATCTGATTCCCTTGATATAGTGATCCCAAAATGGCACCCAGGACTAATGGTCACTTAAAATGAGTCTAGCGGTTGCCAGCTGCTTTATTAGGTACATCATGCCAGAATCAGTTGGGGCCTCTTGTAAATGGTTCTTAAAAGCGCTTTTCTACTCTGAGCACTCAAAGCACTTTACCTTCAGAATTGCCTTAATTGTCAGATTTGTCAGCTGCCCTTTACGTGAATATCCTGACAATAGGTGCTCCATTTGAGTCTTGTGACCTCACCTCTAACAGCACCCTGAACTGTTGATACACGCCATGATGCATTCCTCTGGCCTCAAAATACTGCTGCTTAGTGGATTTTTTTTTTTTTTTGTTGTTGTTCATTTCGTTTTTGGACCATTTTCTCTAAACTTTAGAGATGGTTGTACAGGGAAATCCCAGGACATGAGCAGTTTCTGAAATATTAAGGTCATTGGATCATCATTGCCCATCTGGCACCAAAAACCATGTTGGTGCCAGACGGGCAGCATTTGAACCACGTTCAAAGTCATGTAAATCATCTTCCCCATTGTGATGCTCTGTCTGGACTTTAGCTTGTCTACATGCCTTAAAGCTTTTAGATACTGCAGTGTGATTAGCTGATTCGATTTTAACAGGTGTACCTGGTTGTGTATATTTGTTTTTTAGCACAAACTAGTCTTGCATTAGAAAGCATACCCACAATTAAACAACAAAGCCTGTCAGTTTAGAAGAATACACAACTGTAAATACATATCCAATCCTCCAGTGTCTTGATGATAGACCTTTTTTGTGTGTCAATGCTCTTCACATTAAAAATCAATGAGTCTCAAACTACTTGACTCAAGTTAATAACCACCTCTATGTGGCTGCTAAGCCTCATTGCTGATGTTGGGGTAGATGAAGCCTGATAACAAATGCATATACTGAGTATGTTAAACTTTGTAGTGGAGACCCCAGAGCTTAGTGGTGCTGCTGATTGCCTGCCTGAATCCTCTCCGTTAGACGGCCAAAGAGTTTTCACAATATGGGTGCTTTCCATCAAGTCTGCACTGCTCAGCCCCTGCCCCCCCAGCCTTTTATTTATTTACTTACTTACTTTACAGCAAAGCACCTGAATGACAGTTTGTGTTTGAGCTTACCAAACCTCATCCTTCTCCTACCAGCTGCAAACTGCTGTCACTTTGAATGAAGTGATATCAGTCACTACATGGACGATATGCTGTCATAGAATGCTGGTTTATACAGAGAATGTAGTGCGCTCATTTTTGGCATTTATAAATTTAATTTATGCAGTGTGTGTGTGTGTGTGTATATATATATATGTGTGTGTGTGTGTGTGTGTGTATAAATAACCCAGTGTGACATATAGCTACACATTAATAATACAGCATTATGAATAAACAGAAATGGTAAACGCAGCAAACAAAAAGTCTCAAGGGCCAATTAGGGGGCAGTTCCCATAAATAACTTGAAAGCAGCTATCGTATCACCTCAGCCTTCCACGTCCCTGTTTACCACCCCTGGCTGTTTGTGGCATGCCGTGATGCTGTTTGTTTTGCTTAGGCATATATTTTGCGCATGATACTGTATGACCACACTGCATATTTTTTATTTATTTTTTAAAATCAAGGCTTTCTGCTATTGTCGCACAGACACCGCTCTTCTTAATTGCAGAGTTTTAAGCTGAGATGGCCGCATGACAAAATGTTTCCTTGTGTCACCATTCTCCTGTCAGCCTGTTTCGTTTATCTCCTGCTTCTTTGATTCTTGCACATCTTCAGTCGGTCCAGCCAACCTACAGTGTGCTTCAGCTGAACCCGGACCAGAGAGCGCTTGTTTCAGCTCTCCTCTGGAGAACAGGCTCTGGTGATGCACATTGTGGTTGAGTCCTTAGCCACAAAGTGACCTTCACTTTTTCTCCTCTTTGTTGCCAGATTATTCTAAAGGATTTGGAGGGAAGTTTGGAGTCCAGAATGATCGCATGGATAAGGTAAGGACTGCGTGTTTGTGTGTACTTTTCTGTAAAGGGCCTTGTCTTACATGTTATGTCTGGCATTGAATAGAGCGCGAGCACATTTGAGGACGTGGAGAAGCTGACTCCAACTTACCAGAAAACCAAACCTGTGGAGGCTGGTGAGCATCGTTGATCATCAGCTGTCAGTTAGTCACAACTTGAGGAAACTAGGTAGTCGACATCACTTTGTTTCCTCCCCGTGCCTAATCGTTCTCATCAGGTGGCAGCAGCACAGGAAGCATCAAGGCCCGCTTTGAGAACATCGCCAAGCAGAAAGAGGAGGAGGACAGAAAGAGGGCCGAGGAGGAGCGGGTGCGCCGTCAGGCCAAGGAGCAGCAAGAGCAGGAGGCAGCACGCCGCCAAATTGAAGAGGCCGCCAAAGCCTCATCTCCTGTCCATGCTGCAAGTCCCAGTCCTACCCCAAGCCCGACTCCAGCGGTTCAACCAGTTAGAAGCTATGGAGTGAGTCATAGTAGTTTTTGAATGCTTAGCTTTAGGCCTAAAGCTGCACTGTGACGCTGCTCGTGCAGAGACGCAAATCTTTTTTTTTTGTTTTGTTTTTAACAGGACTTCCTTTCGATTGAATATATCAACACACAGACAATTTCTGATTGCTCTTTGTGGCAACCTTGTGTTTATTAGATCAACAGTGGATTATTATTATAATCATCATCGTGGCATTATCCAGGAAAAGCTACGATGCTAGCATGTAGTATACAAACAGTTTTATTAATTTGATGACACCAAACTTTAAAACATTGTTGTCTTCAGGTTTTGTTTTGTTTTTTTAACATATAAAACACTGAAGGGATCAGGAGAAACTGCAACCTGATAGGATTGGAGTTGTTTCAGACGCTACTGTGTCTGGTAAACCTTACTAATACTATTACAGTATAGTTTGGCAATAGTATAAGTTGTTCCCTAGCTCTCCAAATCAGCACTCTCTCTAAAATGAGTGCTGCAGTCTTTAACAAGTTGTGTTTACTGTGTTAGAACACGGAGGATGTGGCCTACGACACTGCTGAGAATGGGGGGCAGCTGTATGAGGCAGAGCCACAGAGCCACTACACACCGCAAGATCTGTACCAGACCCCTGAGGAGACTGCAGCAGAAGGTGAAGCTTTTTCTTTTTTTTTTTTATTGCGTTATTGGTGGCTTTTCCCCTCTGGTGTTCACACAGGAATGCTTACACTGCATTACAGAAAAGCATTAATGTAGTGTAGCTTTCTATTTTGGACACCTGATCCAGCGCTTAATTTAGGGTATCCCATAAGACAGCTCCTAACTCTGAGCAAAGAAGGGACTAAAACCTGTTACGCTCATGATTCTTTTACTTGCATTTTATCTGACAAACTGCTGTTTGCTATTTAATTGTTATAATTGTTTAATTGTATAATTGTATAATTTAGTTTTTGTTTTTTAAACAGAATTTTATTGTGTAAAGGTAGAAAATGATCTTTGATCCTCCTGACACTTTATTTTAAAACAGTACTAAATAGATGACCAAGATGGCGGCGCGTGAACAACGGGAGGCTCAGTGTCTCTCCAGAATCTGCTATTTAGCGTTTTTTTTTTTATCTACTTTTGACCGGATTTATGGCTAAAGCACTTTCTGGATGGATGCAAACTGTATTTCGTTGCCTTGTACTTGTGACACGTGCAATGACAATAAAGTTGAATTCTATTCTATTCTAAATAGAAACATTTGTGTGAATAAGGAATTAGCTGAAAAACCAACATTTAACAAAAACATGACGGTGCTATAATCTGTAGGTTATAATTTCTGTGTGTAGAACCCACCAGATTGCTCTGTAAGCTTTTTTTAAAAACTATTGTTCAATTGCAGACACGCAGCAGTACGACTACGGTGAGGACCTTGGGGTGACAGCTGTGGCTCTATATGACTATCAAGCAGGTAGGACTGGAGTTTATGTATATATGCGTATATCCTTTATAGGAGAATCAAAGTACATTTTAGATCCTGGATGAAATTACTTGGAGAATCAGAGTTTTTTTTCTCTGCTGTTCCCATTTCAGCGGGCGACGACGAAATTTCGTTTGACCCCGACGACATCATCACCAACATTGAGATGATCGACGAGGGCTGGTGGCGAGGCGTGTGCAGAGGTGCTTACGGCCTTTTCCCAGCCAATTACGTGGAGGTTCGGCAGTGAGGACGTGAAGATGATGACCCGTCTCCCCACGCTTGTGCAAAAAAGGGGAGGGAGACGTTTTCAGTTACTCTTTCCTTCTCACACCTGGGTCTTTTTTCCTTTTTTCCTTCCTCTCGTCACCTCATCTTAGTGTTCTGACACAGTGCTAGATGTCTGAGCTCCTCACTGGTTTTCTTTTGCTGCCTTCTCTTTCCCTCCTATCTATTCAGTTATTTTTAAATCGGAGCTGTAGGGAGACAAAATGGAGAACCGGTTATCTGACTGAATACTCGGCTTAACGCTGCACAAAGCTTTGCTCTGCACCTCTGTTTAGCAGTAGTTAAAGCTACAAGATGCAACCAATTGTTAATGTGGAGACTGAGTTGACTTCACATTTTAACACCTGTCATTAGTCTCAACTTGCATTTTGCAACTTTAAATGTTTTTATTCATGTTCCGCTTCGCAAGGTGTTGATCAGGCATTGTTACTTTTCTATACGTCAGAGAATAATTATTGGGTACTTTTCATTAAGCAGACTTTTTTTCCCCCCCCTCCTCTTTCGTCCTGTGGCCTGCAGATGGTTCCCCCTCCATCAACATCTTCCAGCCTTAAAAGCAGCTGGAGGAGCTTGGTGTGAGGAATTGCAGTGTTTGCTTCCACACTTTTTCACACCAGGGAAAAAACGTTAGCATCATGAAGAGTACCTTCAGTCTCACCAAAGACCAGAGAAATGGCAAAATTGAGCTTAAAATGTCTGAAATGATGTGCACAGGGCTCAGGGTGCTCACTGTGTAGTAGCTCAACCTTAATTTAAGCAGGAGAAGTTGGAAGTGAAACAAATCTCTACTCCTCTTTGGATTATCATGTATATTAATGGTTATATTCTGTCCAGTCGAGTGACCAAAAAGCCGACGATCCCATTTGCTTCTTGGTTAGTCTTTGTAAAGTTTGCTGTGTTGCACAGGAGTCCAAACCCCCCTTCCAACTGTAACCGTGCACGCTGATGGAGGCTGGTTTAGAGCTTCGTGTAGTACGAATAAGTCTTTCTTTTGTATCTGTTGGAGAAAACTTGACCTTTAATGATTAAGTTGTTCTCAGAATCATAGGGCCAACGACACCAGAGATTCATTTGTGCTACTTTGGTGAATCACCAGATAAAGACATAGTGTTATTTGAATTCTATTCTGCAGTGCTGAATCATAGACTTCATGCTTTGGATCATGTACATAGAGCTCATACTTTATAATGCTTGAAAGAAGTCCTAGATATAAAAGCAGGGTTTTTTGTTCCGTCACTGTGTTCTTCTGTGGAGTTGGACAGGACTTTTATAGGGTTTCCTTTCTTGTCGCTGGGAATGCTTGGAGGTTTTGTGCGTCATGTTGATGTGAAGCTTAGCGATAACTGCTCTGGAGCATAACTGACATCCTTCACTATGACCCAGCGGTGCATGTGACCTCTCATTGTCAGCAGTGACGATGACCTGTGGAAATGTATCCAGCTGATGTTGAGGAACAGGGCTTCAGTCTATTCTCCAAACATGAATAATTCCCAACAGGCAGCAGGCTGGACAAACCGCTCGTCTGTGGAGTGCAGTAGTGTAGCTTACACAGGGGTGTGTGTGCGTGTGAGAGTTTCTTCGTTTATTCATCTTTGGGGTTTTATAATTAAAAAAAAGTGACCTTTTTAAATGTATTATCTGTATCTGTACCTATGTTTGCTTGAGTCACATTATTACCTGTTCTTTTTAGTTTTTAGTTTCAATAAATAAACTAAATAAGCTTTTTGTAGTTCTGTTTTTTTTATCCTCAGGTTTTTAGTTAGTGTTAATTTTTAAGTGAATATCACACATTCATTTAAAAATTATCGGGGGTATCATGATATCAATAGAAGATTTTGGGCAAGGTATTCTCATTCAAATGCATCCAGTACTGTTGTATGCGGACAGCCTGTGACTGCAAATAAGAAGGACAGTTTACATCAGTTACAGTATTATACATATTATTTTGATCTTGTGACACTCTTGGAAAATGTTGGTTGTATTAAAACTTAAGTTTCCAGATGGTACTCCATTTATAACCCGGAAAATAATTTTGTTAAATGTGTGCAGAGTTCATCTCTAATTTGCCTACATTTTTATGTTCCAAAGTTTGGACATTGAAATATTTGCATGGTTGTGATAAATGAAGCTAAAATGTATTAGCATAGTTGCATAGGTTAACTATCTGGTACTGACTCCAGAACCCTTCAGGTTATCCTTTAAATTCCTATATTTGAGCACACAATAAGAACTTTACATTGCAAATTCTATGTGAAGCATGCAGAAAATTTTTCACCAAGAAATTCTTAGTCACTGGGTGACTCCATTCCATATAATTAATAAATATATATCTCATTTTATGCCTTATTGGGTACTAGTAGGGTAAACATTATATTTTACATTTATGTTTGCTATACTAGCACGTTTTAGTAAATCACTACACCTATTTCTAAAGAAATGAAGAGTCAGTCAGACTTTTGCAACATACTGAACGGTTACATTTCGTTATAAAGCAGCAGTCTACTTGGACCACTAGGAATCTTATTTTTCCGACACTAAGTGAAGGCACTATAACTGCCCGGATGCGTTACCAAGATGGCTGCTTGGTAGACTTGAGTTTTTGCCTTTAGAAGAACAAACATTACACCCGAAAATTCAAATATAATTGTTGTATGAGCATTAGTTGGTACACCTTGACATCTTGGATAGAATAACAAGTTAGCATGCCGCGTTTGTGTGCTTTCTGCGGCTGCAATAATCGAGTGGGCTGTGGTCTTTCGTTTTTCGCCTTCCCCAAGGACAGTACGAGGTAACTTGGTCACAAATCACATTGTTTTATATGACGTAGAAGGACGTGTTTTCTTAAAAAGACGAGTCACTGAAGACTTACATAAGCGGAGATATTTCTTACTCTGTGGTATTTAAACACATCTCAGCTCAGTCCCGTTAGGAGATTCATCCTTGAAGCATCCTCGCCACTCGGCAGCCATCTTGGTAACGTCTGCGGGCACTTACGTAGCATTTTTATTTAGCTTTCATTTATAATGTTAACGGAGGGCGAAAAACTCCACGCACAGTCACCAGTCAAGTGTTATAAAAGCGCTTTACGTGGTTACTGACCTTAAAAAACAAAACAAAAAAAAGACACATCCAAATTCGTATTTATTAAGAAAAGGTGCCTCGAGGCGGTACCAAGGTGACTGCCACATGGCAATACTTGGTTTAGAAGTTCAAATCACTTCTGATTTTACTTAATGACATCAGGGAGTAACATGGCATAAGTAATGCACGAACAGCTGTTTCTTATCCACGTGTAAAGCGAAACATACAGAATAAGTCTGAAAAGTTGATGCTGATTTATTTTTTAAAGCAATGTGTATAATTAATACAGGAGGCAGAAATGGCTTCTTAATTTGATGAGGACAGACTTATCCCCCGACATGAGGAGAGAAGAGTCCGAGAGAACTGGGTATGTGGTCTGTGAACAACATTTCAGGCCAAAGGACATAAACTCAAAGGTAAATACTGTTTCTCACAGATGTGGGTCCTAACTTTTTCTGGTGCTGTAGTAACATTTTAAATTGTGTTCTTCTAGATTTGGAGATGCCTTCCACTGATGTTCCTGCTCCAGTGTCTCTGCGAGACCCCCCCCCCCATATGAACAGGTCATGGCAATGTTTAACAAGCTGCTGGCAGAGAAGGATGAGCTCAAACAGAATCAAAGAATCCTGCATTTCTACAAAAAATATGTTGTTGTTTTTTTCATAGAAACTATAAATACCTTTTAATACACTTTTAGAAAATCAAGGATCTGAAAAGCATTCTGCAGAGAGAGAGGGCCAGAATGCGGCTGATGAAGTTCTGTATGAACAGCAAAATCAGAGAACTGAAAAGAAAGTATGTAGCAGTACATTTAGTAAATATGAATGTGTTTCATTTCAGATTTGAACAGTAGCGGTGACCAAGGGGATCAGTTGGCTGCTGCCTCCGATTGCCTTCCACAGGCAGCAAAGGAGTTTTTTGACAAACAAATAGCCATGGCCAGGGTGAGGAAACACGGCCAGAGATATGACAAGAAACAAAAGGACATGGCAATCCAGCTGTACAAACAGAGCCCAAGCTGTTACTCTGAACTCCAAAAAATGTTTCAGTTACCGTCTTCAACCACTCTGAGGAGGCACCAGGTGGTCAGTCAGGAAGTGAGTCAGGTAAGTTTGAATGTACTAATGAAAAAATCTGAATATTTTAAAGAAGTTCTCTTTTTTCATGATTTAGTTCCAGGAGGTCAACTTTCACATATTCTAGATTCCTTAGATATTTTCAGTCTTTTTTTATTTTAAGATTTTGGTTTGTAGCTTATGAAAACAGAACTCCAGCACCTCAACAATAACCAATAGATTCTCAGAGGGATTCATGTCAGTCAAGTTGGCTGGCCAATCAAGCACAGCAATAACATGGTCATCATCAAGTCATAGCTGTAGCACATAAACGGAGGCCAAGTCCTTCTGGAAAGGGAATCTCCATAAAGCTTAATAACTGATGAAAGCATGAAGTCCTCTGAAATGTTCTGCTAGATGGCTGTGTGGATTTTGGAACTGATAAAACACAGTGGACCAACCACTACCAACACCAGCAGATGGCATAGCATCACAAATCATCACAGACCACAGAGACCTTGAATCCTGTACCTCTCCAGTCCCCGGTCTCACTGAACATGGGTTCAGGTCTTTTTCATCCCTGTGCTTAAGCACCTTTTCCCACCGTATTTTTCTTTTCCTTCTGTTTCCCATTAATATGGTTTGATCCAGCACTCTTACTTACTGATGATCATCAACCAGACAACTGTCAAGTCAGCGGGTAACATATACTGAAATAGAGTGAACTACATTTAGTATTTCTACAGTTTGAATAGTAATTTACTCATACTTGACATCAAATATTCTAAAAATTTGAGATACTGGGTTACTGGGTTTTCTTTTGATGGGGGCCTCGACCCGGTGTACTTCTAGTGGCGGTCCCAAGCATAGATAAATCCAACTTACTGATCATTATGGAGAGAAAGAAGTTTGATATGTTTAGTATGTGTGCAAGAGATTAGGTGGAAGGGAAGCAAGGCCAGGGGCACTAGAGGTGGATTCAAACTGTTCTATCATGGTGTAGATAGGAAGAGTATGGCAGTAGTGTTGGACAGGATCAGACGTTGAATTTTGTCAGTGCGTATGCCCCACAAGTCTGATGATAAAAAGGACAGAGGGATTCTGGAGTAGGTTGGATGAAGTGGTAAAGTGTGGTGACTGGAGCACACATCAGTGGACATGTAGCTGAAGGGAACAAGATAAGATAAGATAAACCTTTATTAGTCCCACATGTGGGAAATTTGTTGTGTTACAGCAGCAAAAATTAAGAAAAACAGTGGAATAGGATAAGATAAAAAGAATAACACACTATATGCCATAGACTAAAATACTATGTTGTCAGAAAAAAAGAATACTTTTAGTGTTTGGTCAGCTGCGAAGTCTTTGTGTTGAAGTCTGACAGCAGTAGGAAGGAAAGACCTGCGGTGTCTCTCCGTCCTACGTCGTGGGTGCTGCAGCCTGCCACTGAAGGAGCTGCTCTGTGCTGTCAGAGTCTCCTGCATGGGGTGGGAGATGTTGTCCAAAAGGGATGACAGCTTAGCCACCATTCTCCTGTCGCTCACCACCTCCAACCAATAGATTCTCAGAGGGATTCATGTCAGTCAAGTTGGCTGGTCCAGAGAGCATCCTAGAACAGAGCTGGCCCTCCGATCAGCCTGTTCTGTCTCTTCCTGTCCCCAGCAGAGATGCTGCTGCCCAAGCAGACCACACCATGAAATATGGCTGAGGCCACCACAGAGTCATAGAAGGTCTTCAGGAGTGGGCCCCTCACTCTAAAAGACCTGAGCCTCCACAGCAGGTACAGCCTGCTCTGCCCTTTTCTGTAGAGAGCATCTGAATTGTGAATCCAGTCCAGTTTATTATTTAGATGAACACCAAGGTACCTGCAGCTATCCACAGAACAGAAGTGAAGAGAGGTAGGTAGGTAGGTAAGGTAACGACCCTACAGATGGTAGTGGATTTTGTGAAAAGAATGGAAATTGCTGTGTTAAACACTTACTTCAAGAACAGGGAGGAACACAGGGTGATAGAGTGGAAGAAGGTGAAGTCTGAAGGAGACACGAGAATGCAAGGTGGTGTCAGGGGAGAATAGTTAGGCAAGGATCAGATGGCATACGTCGGTTTGGAAAGGCTCAGACTGAGCAATTTGGAGACAAAGTTAGAGAGAGGCAAGGCTGAGGTGGTTTGGACATGTGCAGAGAAAGGATGGCGGATATATTGGGCAAAGGATGTTGAATATGAAGCTACCAGACAGCAGGAAAAGACGAAGAACACAGAGACAATTCAGACAATTTGTAGTTGTACTAAGAATGTAGTACAGGAGGAAGATGTGAAGAGGCTGTTAAAGATGGAATGAGAACACACCTTGTGTGTCATATGCTGCATTAGACATTCATCTATTTTGTCATGAATGTTTGTGATCTCAAAAAAAGGCTCGCCTCAGGCCTGTGTGTAAACCACTACTTTTTCAAGACTGAAATGTTCTTTTTTATGCCCTAGAGCAAACGAGAATCAGGAGCCTTTGGGATGGACTACCAATGAACAGCTGCTCAGGGAATATAAAAAAAAGTCATTTAGATTTCAGGTAGCATAATAATATAGGAATAACACATGGTGCCAAATGACCATATCAATGAAACCATAAAGTCCTCGAAGGTGACTGGTCATGGCTGAATGTAAAAATGTTCACCTACCTGGTCAAAGATGCCACACGTGACATGTTTCAATTGAATGCATGTCTGAGAGGGACTTTTAAATATGTCTTTGTCTTCAGTAAAAGAATGAATCTCACTTCAGGCCATTGTGTGAATGATCACTCTTTGTGAATGAAACTGTATTTCTTTCTTAAACTAGAGTGAACAGGAGGATCAGGAGTGTTTGGGATGGCCTGCCAGTCAGAAGGTGATGACAGTAACAGTAAAGAGTGGGTTTTTTTTTTTTTAACATTTTGTACATTTTTTTTGGCAAATCAAGGCAAGTGAGCTGTGTATGTTTTAGTTATTTATGTTTGCGCGCTCTGTGCTGAAAAGTTGAAAAAAAGTCGAGGCTCAAACTTTCTTGTGTTTGTATAAGAAAAAAAATGTGAGGGCAAAACAAAGATATAAAACCTTTTTTTTTTTTTTTAAATTAAGGATCAGCCTTAAGATTTCAGTGAGTTTTAGATTTGAGACTGTCCCTTTGTAACAAAGAACAAAATCATCTGAATCAGCATGTGAAGTAAACCCTGAGATCTTTAAACACCCTCACCTGAGGAAACAACTCTCTCTCCCAACCAAAAGGAACAAGTCATTGTTTACCACCAGAGAACCATAGCTTCAGACTGACCACAGTTAAAAGGAAAGGCATGCGTGGGGTTAGGATAAATGGTGAACATGGAAATCTGTCACAATCACTCAACACATTTTTTGGTGGTGAGGGTGGGTAGGTGTGTCTCTGACAGCATCACCATCAACACGGGAGCGCCACAGGAGTGTGTTCTCTCGCCACTGCTCTACTCGGACTGCGTGGCCACCCATGGCTCCAATACCATTGTGAAGTTTGCTGACGACACAGTGGTGTTGGGCGCCATCTCCAACAATGATGAGGCGGCCTACATGGATGAAGTGAAGAATCTGGCATCGTGGTGCCAGGATAACC
>VUQG01030849.1:0-25002 GCA_015106755.1 Etia nguti | reverse complement strand
GTACAGCTCTGCTATCACTTCCAACATAAATGAAGACAGAAAACTACACAGCAGTGACGTTTGTAGGGTTACTGAAGTTGGACTAGCTGGTATATGATGCTGTGCTAGTGATCGCTAGCGACACAGCTATGTTAGCATAACAAAGCATAACACAGTGAAGCTGGAGAATTAACGCTGAATTTGACAAATGCAATTGCATGGAAAGATGCTGTAAACGGACCAAACTTCAGTAGGGGAGAACATCTGAGAGAATCCATCCACAATACGAGGTTAGTCATTAATGTAAGATAAGTGGGACTTTTATTAGTCCCACATGTGGGAAATGTGTTTTGTTACAGCAGAAAGTGGACAGTGCAAAGTTACATAGCAAAAATTAGAAAAACACTGGAACAACATGGAAATAGAGCAGCTGCCAGAGAATTCGACATTAATGAATCAATGGTACAGAAGTGCAGGAAGCAAGAGGAATGAGTTGAGTAAAGTTTGACTTATCTGACTGTTTTCGTTTAATGCGCCTTATAATCCGGTGCGCCTTATGGTCCGAAAAATACGGTACTATAACCAACAAGAGGCCATCAGTTCGCCTTTTTTCCCACTCTTTCTGTGCCACACCTGCAAAGAGCTTTCAACCCAAAAAATAAATTTAAGCCTTGAGGAACTTGTGTCAGCTGTCTGGAATTTGTTATTGAGGTTCACTCTATACCGAATGATGCAGAAATAGCAAATGTCAGCTACAGTATTAGAGTCCCCTGATGCTTTCTTACTCATTCCTTTTTCTTTCTTTTTTTCAATTTCATACTGTAATTCAAGGAGCGAGTTTACCATGACTCAGAGCAATGTGTGTGTGCAGCCTGAGACATAACAAACCATACATGTAGGAGTAAGAGCTCCAATTATTGAAACAGCTCTCTGGAGCTCTTTCCAAACTCTGAGACCTAATGTAGCTGTAAGTGCAATTCAACCAGCTACCAGTTTAAACAAATTATACGAGTATGTGAAAGATTATGAACAGTGCTTTCTGCTCTTTCCACCTGGAGTGGGTGTGAATCTGTCTGAGAGCCCAAAAGCACACATTTCTATCCTGTGTTACACGTGTGAGGAATTCAGAATATAACACAATGTAAAATCAGCTAATTAAAGAAGAAAAATAATTTCTAAACTACTAGAGAAGCTTCCTTAAAGTGATTTACAACAGATCCCAGTCTGCTATTTAAAAGTCCCCATCACAGTTTATCAAATCACCTCTCCAATCTAGTGAAATGTCTCAATTCCTGCTTGCAGTTTATTCACCCACCGTGCCCCTCGTATTCAACTCCCTCTGGCGTGTTTCCATTTCTCTCTTACAAGCAGAATTTTTTCTCAACATGAAAACAGCCTTTCACCGAGGGAGAGGAATGAGTGTAACTTGGGAGGAGGCTTTGAAATGAGGTTTTAAAAATGAGACAGAGGGTGGATAGAGGCTTGTCGTTTCCCAGTGGTATCAGTAAAATGAAACAGATCTTCTTATTAGTATGTCTACACAATGTTTCTACAGCAGTGACCCATGTGACTCAGAGCAGGATAGGAGGACACAGTTCTGCTGGGGAATAAGGAAATTGACAGTCTCATTACAGCTAAACATTCAGCCTGTGCTTTAAAGGAAGTGACAGGTCAATTTACTCTCTGTGCCACAGGAAAAGGCCTTGAATCCATGGATGTGCGCACCTTCACACTACAGTATAAACAACTATATGTTCATTCTTTTCCCTCATGTGGGAGCTGTTGCAAGGTTTAACACTGTAATAGGATTACTCGATTTGTCAAAAGCATATGTCAATTGCCACGAAATGCTGGATGAATTCAGTCTTTATTCAGCATTGATTCTCTCTGAGAGACGAATGGCTGTGGCAGCGTGCTGTCCATGAAATCTGCTATGCCTCACAGGGCTTTAAAGAGTAACATGCAGCCATCACTGAGAATTTTTCTCTTACTTAATGTTCAGGGAATAGATGTATTATCACGTTGTCATAGGCAGCATGAGCAGATGTACTGAGGGAGACAATTCCTGTAGTTCATTGTGCTGCAACCCTATATACACAAATATGTGCAAACATGCATGGAAATACAGTAAGTTAAATTTGTTTGTACAATTCTAATGAGCTAGAAATTCAATATTTAGTATGACCACCTTTATTCTTGAATATAGTCTGAACTCTCTTAGGTATGCTTTCTTGTAATTTCTTCAAGTAGTCTGCAGGAATAATTCTCCAGGCTTCTTGAAGGAAATTCAAAGCTCTTCCTTGGATGTTGGCTGCCTTTTGTTCTGTTCTTTGTCAAGATGATCCCACACTGCCTCAGTAATGTTGAGGTCCAGGCTCTGGGGAGGCCCATGCATGACTGATAGTGGTAGATCTTTTCTGTGTTCATATTTCCATCAAGATTCCCCAACACCACTGGCTGAAATCCGCACAACCACCAAACACAGAGAGAGCCTCCACTGAGATTTCAGATGGCTGTAGACACTCACGCTCCTGATCTCCTCAGTTCATGTTTACGACAATTTAAACCAAACATTTCTAATATGAATTCATTATTCCATTAGAACTTTAGATTTTTAATCGAGCTCTTGTGTAATTTGGCATACCTCAACTTTTTCTCCGCTTTAAGGATGAATATGGACAGCCACCGTTCCACTTAAACCATTTCTCATGAAACTTTGGCAACCAGTAGATGAATCACCAGATCCAAATTATGTGTTTTTGCAACAGGCTGCTCAGTAGCAAACACATAACTGCCTGTTATTTGTAGACACAACACTGGTTAATCGCTTGGGTTAGGTGATTTTTTTTTAATGGGCGAATGATTCATAGGTCAATGATAAGTGGCTTAACTAAGGTAAAATTATTTGACTGAAATGGTCAGGTACATGGACTGTCCAAAGAAATGAATCAAAAGAATAACTCAAAGAGACTTTCAGAAAACCTGGGGAGCTATTGCTCAAAACACTTTAAGAAACAATGATAAAGTTCCTTGAGAGCAAAATAACAAGAAATGAGTAAAGTTGTATTCATGAATTTCCCATCAATGGTGTCGCAGCATTCTGTTTCATTATTTAAAGAAAAGCAGCGTATCAAAGTTTGATCTTTTTAGAGGGTTATTATGGCACTAACAAATATTTCTGGTGGCCTTTAAAAACAAAATAATACTTTGATGCTTAACAGAATGGAAAAGGTTTGGATATGCCAGGGGCAGTCGACCAAGATGAGAGGTCACAACGCAGTAACTTACGCACACCTAAAGACATCTCTGACACTGGCCCGTCATCATGTACATCAGCCTGTCATCAGGAGAACACTGTTGAACGGCGTTTGTTCTCCAAAAAAAACATTGTTCCTCATCTGCAGTTTGATGAATACCAGCTGGACAGGCATAAACGTTAAAGGGAAAATGTTTTGTCCACAGACAATACAAAAGTAGACCTTTTTGGATTAAATGAGACGCATTATGTTTGAAGAAAGAAAAAGATTAAATTCAAGCATAAATGCCTCCCATGTAAAAAAAAAAAACAAAAAAAAAACGGTGGTAGTGTAATGGTTTAGGCCTATTCTGATTATCAGGGACATGATTGATGGAGCAATAACTTCTGAATGTTAAACACAAGAAGAAGACGGTCATGATGCAAGACAGTGGCAAAGCCCACATCTCCCCTCCCCTCAAAAAAGGATTGATCAAAAGTTACCAACAATATTAGGACTATTTCTTCTTACCTTTCCTTCCTCAAGCTTGTATAAAAACAGTCACTGTCCCTATTAGTGTAAAAAACACGAAAGGCCTTTGGGAGTGCAGCATTAGAGGACTTTGTAGATACAAAGACTTAATTCTAAGCCAACAAAAACACAATTAGTTATAGCTACAGCCAACTGCACACTAATGAAACTTCTGAAAGTGCGCATTGGCACTTTAACATAACAAGAAAATATTCTTAATCAGCTGGTTAATATATGCTTAAGATAGAAGTAAAATGTTCATTTGCAGTACATTTGTTTTCGGACAAACAATGCAATCGATTCTAACACACATGAGGTCCTCCATTAACACTAAACCTCTCCAAATAAGGCTTAATACAGAAATATACACGGGAATTTACATTTAAGGTAAACCAGAGTCTTTGACTAAATTTCAGGGAATATATTCAGGATGTGAATCCTGCATGTCACAGTCTTGCACTTTGTATGCATTTCATCTACCCAAATCACCGCACTGTGACTCTGGTACATTTGATAAGTGTAACGCTTCAGTCATGATCATGATTTAAACCCCAAGAGGAAGAAGGTGGCTGCATTGCATTGCCTAAAGAGTATTCAAAGAGTAACCGTAACCAGCTTATTACTCATAGCTTCAAGTGACTAAAAACACCATCACAGAAATTAGGTTATACAACTTTACTATCAATTTTGAGCACTGAAATGTAAATATAGCCATGCACTGATGTACAGACCATAACATCTTATTTCCACAACAAAGGAGAGTAAAGTCCCATATGCCCAAAACAGCAGCTCCTTCTAACCAGCTGAAAGACCCTCTCCAGTTAATCAACTTTGTATTTCATGGAGGAAGACTGGCTCCAAGGACCTCATACCCATAAATAATTCATTATTTAACAGAAAGTCTTCTTGCTTTCATGCTTTGGTGCCAGCTTAATGTCAACTAGTGGTACAAGACTCAACACTAACAAGTGAAACTATGGCTAAAAGAACATTTTAATTTTCCCAGCAAGCCCAAGGGCTGAAAGTGTTTGGCTGAGTCAGCCTTACATAAAGCACACCTCTCTCTTGAGAGAGTGGAGTAATAATCCGCAACTAAAGCAATATCTACAAATGTCTCTCAGACAGATGAACATCTCAATGTTAAGGGTCCACTGAGGGGTCTCCATTAGCCAAAGCTATTGTACAGATTTCATCTTTGAACTTGTACTGTTTAACACTTGTTTATTTTGCTTCAATCCTGATTTCTTTTATGAGTTAAGGGGCTTTCACACAGTATATGATATGTGGTCACAGCTCGGTTCTTTGGAACTGTTAAAGGTAGCAACAGGGACGTCTAATAAGATGTCCTTTGCTCATTACCTTAACTATGAAGCTATACTAGACATTTAGAGTTATTGAGAGAAAACATCTAAAGTGTGTATAGATGTGCTGTGATAAACTGCTTAGCTATTAAAACAAACACCTGACATGTCAGCCTAAATAGACACCAATTCCCTAAAAGGACTTTCCTTCTGAGATCTTGATACAAACTCATACTTGTGTTGTTAATCTAGTGAATTCACAAACACGACAGTAAAGTTTTTTCCCTATATTTTGGGAAAATCTGGCCTCATTTTTGAAAGACGTTTAAGTTGGGATCTGAGCCTTTCAGTGGCAACTAAAACCATGTGATGGACCACAACAGAAATGAATAAAGTGAAAGAAGCTGAGCACTTGCACATACTTTTCAGGCAGGCTTTAGTTTTTACTGTTCTTACATTTCTTAAGACCTCAGTCACACAGGTCTAGAAACCGGTCTGTGAAAATGTGTATTTGATGACTGCTTGGTGAGTAGATGTTGAAAGTTTGTGACTGCCACTAGTGGAAACTGGCCACAGAGGTAGAGTTGCAACAAAAACCTTATTGTGATTGCTTTGGTTGCTAGCAGATTACTTGGAAGATGGCAACTTCTCTGCAAACACTCAGTAGCAAAACAAACAAAAAAAAACTGTATGAAAATTTTACCCTGTTAACAATTGCTTTTAAAGAAAAAAGCAGTACCTTATTGGTGAAACCAACACATTTTCATTATGCAAATGTACTGTTTATAAGGTTGGGGATACCTGCGGTCAGCTGACACTGAAGAAGTCACTTGGATGAGTAACAAAACATTTCTCCCACTGAAAACGTTACGTCCAAATGAACAAAAACAACTTTCTGGGATTTCCTTACCTGGATGATTGAGCATGCATCAAGACATTTAATTTAAAAGGGAACTTTCACTACCACTCAGCTAGTTGGCAAGTGTTTTCAGACAAGTTGGGGTCTCCCAGGCAAACTCTGGATGACCAAAGCAACTCCCAGCAACCAAGAGAATCATAGGGAGGTTTTCCTGTATACCTCTTTGATACCAGTTTCTCAAAGTATCAGCAGCAACCTTCAGCAATCATCACTCACCAGTTGGTCAGGGAATACTTATTTTTCTAGTGACAGGTGTTTGACAAGGAGCCATCAACCGGTCTCCAGGCTCGTGTGGCTGCGGGATAACGTACTTTCTTGTTAGCCCACAAATGTAAGTAATGATGACTAAAGAGTATGTATGTATGCGTTGTTGTGCATGAACATGTGGATGTGTGAGGTGGTTACGTTTTCAGTTAATGGTGAACTGTATGAATAGTGCTTTGATGTAAAGAAAGTATCACTGGAGTAAAAGATGCTCCTCTGAGAGTGAACAAATACTAGAAAGAACAAAAATACAGTTTGTAGGCAAGACTGGTGCCAGCCGTAAATAATTCACCCAACACAGCTACCAGTGATACTGTTCATTGGGGACAGTTCAGTGGGGAAACATCACACCACTGACCAGTACTGAGAAATCTGCAAATGTTGACTTATAACAGGAAATCATTATTGGAGGGTGAGACTATGAGCAAACAGCTACAAACTTCTCTACAGAGCTAAATGACAGTTAGTTTGGGAAGTTGGAATAACTGGGGGCTGCATGGGTGGCAGAAGGGTGTGAATAAAAGAAAATAGTTCAGAACTGCTCTTTAAAAACTTTAAAAAGGATCTCAAGTAGTTCATTTTTCAGACATACTGTATAAGTTAGTTCTAAATGGGGAACTGCTATATGAATGTGAACTTCTTACAAAGTGTAAATGTGCCCAGCATTGCATATTAGCCAACCCTAATTAACCCTCATATCAACTCAGGCATAGACAACTTGTGTGAATCTCTTTTCACATATTAACAAACCACTCTATATGCAACAAGGTATAATTTTAATGGGGTAACCATCTTTGAAAGACTTGTGATGAGTGCCAAATTAGAATAATTGTTTTGCACAACCCCCTAAAGCAAACGTTCAGCTAAAAGTCTGTCCTTTTTGATCGATTAAATTTAACTACCCAACCTATGAAATTACAGATTTTTCAACCTGAACGTTCAGCCTTGTTAACCTGAAAAGAATCCCTCGTCACATGTTAATTCTGTGTAACAGAGTTGCGCCAAAGCACAGAAAAGACTATTGAACAGCAGAATAGCAGAAGACTACCAGGTTCGTACAGCAACCGAATGAAAGGTTCTACCAAATTCCTGAATCCTTTCCAACCACTTCAAACATTTTAATGACGTAAATGCATTGAATATTGCGGCTTGCTGCGAGGTACAGTTGGCTCATAAGACTGGTCATGTGTTGAGAATTACAATGCACCTTCTCTTCTTCAGCCCCGCAGGTCTCCACCGCTGCGTGTCTGTCAGCTCTCTGTGCTTTGTTGCCAGTCCTTCTCCACCCAGCAGTCCTGATGGATATTGATCACTTGCTTTCTTTAAGCTCTGTCTGTCAGTCTAACCATCTGAAGCACTGCACCACCCCAACCCTATTAAATATTAATACCAGCTAGCAAAGGCCAATCTCATGGATCAATGCCTCTTGGTGAGTGAAGTGCTACAAACTTTGAAGAGAGGGAATCTGAATTTTTGGCATTCTTCAAATCTGAGTAAGCGATTTATTAAAGTCTTAAAGGTGTTATTTTGTTGCAGACAATAACTGTTTCGCGGCTGCATACTGAATTATCCCTTCACGTGCTTGGTTGTGGTTGTGGCTTTTCAAAGAGAGGAATTGAAGCAAAGTGTTTAATCACCCATGTCACTGAAGACTAGAGGAGAAAAGGCTGAGCCACGAAACAAACAATACGTTTATCTCAGGAGAAAGAGCAGATTTTCACTTTTAGCTACACAAAGGCTTCTTGTGATTGTTTTACAACCATTTTTCCTGAAATAGGAAGTTTCAAAAGAATGAAAAAAAAAGTACGTGCAATTTGTCTCAATTTGCTGTTTGGATGGGGGCAACAAATTAACAGATTCACTACAAAGTAACAGGAGTTTGCCTGAAGGCATTCAGGAAACGTGATAAGGAAAGGATTACACAGGAGGTAAATTAAGGAAATTGTTGACTCCTCTCTGAGAGTATGATTTGCATGGCAGAGAGCGAGTGATAAAGCTGCGAAGCACAGGAAAGAAAAAAGTAATAAGCAGATCAAAATGGAAAAACAGATACACAGAGATATGCAGAAAAAAGTGGAAGACAAAAGAGAGAACGGGTTCATGTAATAGAGAGTCGTGCCATTATAGATCAGGAAGCTTCTCCATTGATGGATGGCTTGATGTCTATATCTTAATGGACTCTGTTGATAGGGGAGCCAAGGGAGGCAGAGATCTATAAAATCTATACTAATCTGGATTTGGTAAACACCTTTATCTTCTTTTTTCAGAAATGGGGGAATGCCATGTGAGGAAAATAGCTCCTGTCTATCTATCCTGGCAGATTTATTCTGGATCCCAGTCTTTTATTTATCATACTCTTCAATCATTTTTGCCCTTGAGCTGCTGTCTCTAAGGCTCTTTCTATACTTCCTTCTCTGGAACTATTATACAACACTGTTGCTAGAGTTTCTTATTTGTCTATATAATGCTTGTTCTTCTTGTTCGTCCTTCCTTTTCTCTCTTTATCCAGTATCATTTTCTTACTTTTCACCATTTACTTGCAAGGTAGAGATCAGCTTTCCAACCGGATCTTAAATAATACAGCCCAATAAAATGGTTTCATGACATAAATCATTCCCCATTTAAGGGGGACACCCCTGTACTGTAAAATGAACCACAGCCACAAAGAGTCTATCAGAACTTTTTTTTTTTTTTAAATGCTGGAAGGCAGTTTGAATTGTTATGTACCACTGTAAGTGACTTGTAGTATGAAATGGTGATCATGTTCCCCCAAAAAGCAACTACAGTGAGCTGTAGCATACAGACCAGGTGTTAGACAAGAACTCTGATTATTTGATTTTGCAACAAAGGTCTGAGGTTTGGCTTAAAATCTGTCTTTTTAAGCAGGCAGCGTAAATCGTGCTTGTCATCAGCTCATATTGTTCATCTTACAGCATATCAGCTGCTTACCAATCACACTGCCACTTGGCTGATCATGTTACCATTACTGCTGATGCATATCACAGTCATCACTCTCTATCAGCACAAGTAATGGCTTTCTTGTTGCTGAGCAAGCCATTACAGCAGCATGCCTGTTTTTGAGCTATGTTTTGCACATGTATTGATTGAGGCCCTCAGTGATACTCGGCCATATGGAGTAACTACCAGCCTATATCAAGACTGCAGCTGTAAGTGAAGGTACTGAAAAAGTTGTTTACCAACAGGTTAGAAACTTTTTATTGCTGAACAAATGCTTTAATAGCTGCAGTGACACTGCGCTCATAAAGGTACTAAATGATTCACCTTAAAAGCAACTCAGGCAACGCTCTAAGGACCAAATTATATATTAATTGAAGAGAAAGCCCTTTATCTGCAATGGAAACCGTGCCACTGCACAGATGGCCATAGCCTGTGGGGTTCCACAGGGCCGTTAAGGACCCATCTTGTTCAATCTTTTTATGCTTCCTGCTGAATCTCAGTAGCACTGCACTCAACAAATCAATGACTAGGTGCTGCAAAATCCTGCTAAGCAGAGATATCATTGGAGCACAGCTAGAGAGACAAACAATCAAGCCAGCGATCTTGGTGTGTGTCTAATTTAGACAATAGTTTACTTAGTTTGCTCTATTTAGAGTTCATTTTATCAGCTATATTTAATCAGCAACTCCTTCATCTGATTATCATTTTGAAAGTACTGATAGCATCAGTGGAACAATGTCCAAGCGAGACCTCTTAAGTCTTACACATGTCTGTTTTCAATAGAATAAAAAAAACTCTTCAGCAACTTATTGTACTTCATTGGGTCCCTGTTAACTTCAGATTCCACTTAATGATTCTGGTTTGAGTTTTAGAGCTCTGTATGGACACTTTACATCTGTACATCCCTAGCAAGTTCCTAATGTGCATTATACAAGGCTGAGAACTAAAGAAGACAGAGCTTTTGCAACAGTAGCCCCCAAAGTCTGGAACTCTCTCCCTCTGAGCCTGAGATCTGTGGACTCTGATCTCATTTAAAAAGCAGCTAAAACTCTTCTTTTTAACTTTCCTTTGGGTCTGTGTGTGTGCGTGTGTGTGTTTTGATGTTGTAGCATTTCTGTTGTGAAGCACTTTGTAATATTTATCTTTAAAGGTTCTGTATAAATACAATTTTACTTACTCCATGGCTGTAAGGGTCCTAACTAAAACTAGGAAACACAATCATTCAATACCAAGTCTTCCGACCACCAGTCACTTGGATAATTAATTTTAATATCTTACCACGAGTCTACAAATCAGTTGTTCTGGGCCCCACATACGTCTGACATGCTTGTGCTATATTAACCCTAACCTCCTTTTGAGTCACCAGAGGCTGTTCCAGAGCCAACATGAGACAGCACAGAGCACAGACCTGAATCAGTCACCCAGATGTTAGATAGCACTCAAACTCAGGTACATATGAGTGAAAGCTAAAACCTGTTGTATTTTGTGAAAACTATCAACTTTAACGGTCCATGGTGTCATCTTAGTATTTGTTGTAAAATATATTTTAAGTGTATTTTTTGCTGTTTGCAATAGTTTAGTTTATACTTTTATTTCATTTCAGTTTACTTTAGGTTAGTACTTTATTTGTACTTCATTTTGATTGTTTATTTTTTAGTTGATTCTAGTTTTTGGATTATATTTATACTGCATTTTTACACACACTGGATTGCCTTGTCCAAGACCTCCCTTACCCTTGCAGAAAATCTTACCTTTCCATCTATAGGTGGAGTAAAGTAACTGTGAGGACACTCTCGGAAATACACAGCACACAGATAGGACGCGATGCAGAGTGAAGCAGGAATCTGATGTGTGGCGGCTCGAAGAGGCACGAGGATATTGACAGGAAGAGATAGAGGAGAAGGGGGAGAGGAGAGGCAGAGCAAACTGTATTCAAGTTTAATCTTTCCTTATTCAGACAGTTTAGTGTGTGTACGAAGGATTTTGGGAGTCCTTATCCTTGCTCACAAGCTTTTACAAAGCCTTAAGTTTTTCTCCATCTTGAGTAAAACTGGAAATTTGTCACAAGATTAGTGTCTCTTCTGTTCCTTTCTGCTGAGCCATTTCTTTTGCAAAGCTTTGTTTAAATACAGGACTCAGCTGGACAGGTTTTATAAAAAAATATGCATTTATTCATTGGCAACTTTTAGTGCTGATAAAATGACCTTTTACAAAAGAATGAAAACATTTACAAAATAATTAATGAGCCAAGTTTCTTTTTAATAAACTTAAACACAGGGCCAGAGCCAGAAATGCATTACAAACCAACTGAATATTCATGGCAAGGTCTGTTTTTTAACTTATGGTGATATCTTAAAATAACCAGTGGCATATGTAGGCATTAGAAGACAGTGTGATATTTGGGTTATTTTTGTAATTTTTCCACTGGCACTTTAATCTTTCCCATTTGTCATCAGTTTAAATAGAGTTTGTTATTAGTCAGTGAGTTTCTGTATTTGTATTAGTGGATTTCAAAGGACGTTGTTTTTCTAATGCAATTTTAAAAGAAAAACATCATTTTAAAGTGTCACTGCTCTGAAAGTAGCCATTTTCCACACTGTCACATTTAACAATAGAAGCCCACATTCACATGTGACAGCTTAGATTGGAGCACTTGCTACAAATGGACAGTTTAGATAATCGCAGATGTAAAGCCAGCAGACATCTTATCTAATGACGTGTCTCGGAGAGGAAAACTAGATTTTAATGCTTTTTTAATATGTATATTGTCAGGCACGAGTCCAGCTAATTGAAATGTAGAGAAGAGGTGGAAGATTGAAAGGTTTCTATTAAATTCAGAACACATGCAGAGAGGGATGGGTTGGGTTTTTTTTTTTAATTTCCCATTGTGTCACCTCTATTATAGGCATCCCTAAACACTGCTTTTTCTTGCTGTCAATCATAAAAAGCTCACAGGTTACAGCTCACTATTTCATCACAACTTGTGCTCCTGCTAGAAGGTCAGCAAAATAATTCAGCAGAGGGGGACAAATGAAAGCCATTAAAACATATTGCAACTTTCTGTCGCTGAGTGATGGAGGCACGTGTAGATGTCAGCATGGCAGCTCATACAGCATATGTGTGTGGCCACAGTTCAACATGTAAACAAAATTGCACATGAAATCTTGGAGAAATTATTTTGGAGAGAAAAAAATATTTACAGCTAGCCAGTCAGCTTTTTACAGACTACGGCCGACTGTAATGAAAACTGTCAGTCATGCAGTGTTGTGCATGTTTTTCTCAGATCCAAATGATTAGAAGCACATGAGCTAACAGTAAAGTTAGTGAAATTTTCTTGCTCTTCCTCTGTTGTTGATGTGATTTCACCTGAAGGAAATTCTGCTAGGTAGGAAAGAGGTCAGCTGATCTTTCAGAGTGAAGCTGAGTTTATAGGAATTAATCAAATTTGAAGATATCAGCAAATGATTACAGAGAGAAAAGCCTTTATTTTATCTTTTCGTAACTCCTATCAGCCCAACAAGCACAATCTAGTGAGATTAAAAAGATTTTAATGCCAAACTGATCAGTCAGGCTTCCAGACAGATTAGCTTAAAATGAAGTTCATGGTACCACATTTGTGTCCATTAGTAAGTTTGAACGGAAAAGGGAAAGACAGCTGTGTTTACCAATAAGAGGAAGAAAAAACAAGCCAACATGCACAGAAACACAGATCAGACTACAATGGATAGTCTTCTTTCAAAAACCTCACTTACAGTACAAATAAATTCTTTGTATTTTATGATTTGTTTTCTACAGCAACAGGATAACAGCAGCACCGAGATGGTGCAACTCCCCCTGAATGCCAAGGGCTATACCAAAACTTTGATCTTTTATGATGTTTTTAATCACAACATGCTGAGATCAGGCTTTTTTACATAATATGATGTCACTCTCGAGAGCTCAAAGAGTTCAAGTGTGGTACTATAATGGGACACTACATTACAAAAAGTGATATTATGAAACTTTTCCCTCCTAGATGTTCTACGACATGAACTCTAACTGGTATTATTGTAAAGCAGACGCATTTAGGAACCACAGCAACTTAATCATGATTTGGTAGACGTCGTAAAATTGTAGCGTAAAAGTTACCAGCGCTATGCCAAATTGGTAACTGCAGAACTCCTAACCTCCTCTGGCATTACATCATCTCAAACTGTGGACTAAAAAGTTTGAGATCAGCAGGCTACACCATGCTGATCCACTTCAACTAAAATCCTTTGCAAACAAATTGAAACCCAAACTCCACACTTCATACTTCGTCTTACCTAACATGGTATCTGTTTTTATTAAAAACGACCCTATTTGATAATCCTACTTTCACACCTGCTACTCTCCACGTATACACATTTTCTACAAATTTCTTGAACAGGTGGTTTGACAAAAGACTCATGTAAGCTTTTTGACTGGCAGAGGTTCTGGTTGTCTTTAAGTAAATGTGTTTGGATTTAATAATGTTATGTTTCATCCCTTCGGTGCCACATGTCTTCTTTATGTCTTGTTCAAACACTGATGCTTTTGTCACACATGCTCCTAAATACGTTATACAGTTCATGCATAAACATTTATTTTTTGGCCTAAATTCAAGTAAATGACTGCGGTCAGGTTAGGGCACCTAAACTTAAGTTACTGTATAAAGTAAGGAGATGGAAAATGATGCAGATGCTTTTGCACATCCTCTAAATTGCATGTAAAACAACATTGTATGACTGCATGTCACAAAACTCAGTGTCACAGCCATGACATATCACTTCCGGGCTTCAGCCTCGTTACAGTATTACCCCCACTCGCATTCACTCTGTATTTTGACATATGTTTTGCTGCTTCTTCTGTTGGCCAGGACCTCTTCAACCTCTACCTGCTTTGATTCCGTTTTCTTTTCATGCACCCTGGGCGGTCTTTATTACCAAAAGGTTTCCCTTGGGGGGATTTAATTGCACTGCTCCCTGCTTGTTTTCTAAAGAGGATATTCTTGTTTTGAAGCAGCAGGGAGTATCTGTAAAAGTAGCATCATGCCACGAGTGGTTTTGCAAAAATAAAAGCTTCGGAAGATAGGTTCATTCATAGATCTATGAATGAACCTAACCTTTCATTTAGTAGTTTCAAGCTAACCTATCGCTCCAACACATTTACAAGTTGTCCTTGCACCCACGGGTATCTGCTCTCTCCTTGTTTGAGATTAGGCTAGAATTTTAACCAGTGTGCAAACCATGAGATCATGAGATCTCACAAGGTCTGTTTTTGCATGCAAGCATCGACAGCCTTTGAAGCAATTTACTTTACTTTCTTCTTTAACAGAAGAATATGCTTTACAAGATGCCCACTGTTGCTCAGCCTCACTTGGCACTACTTGTTCAAGGTAAGTGCTGCTTAATTAGAAAACACAAGTACTGTCTATTATTGAAACCAATGGAATGTGAGCTTCCAGGTTTGAGTGGAAACAAAACACACTCTTGGCAAGTTTTGGTTTCACAGCCAAAAAACATTTAAGGGCAGCACTGAAAATACCAACAACAATCAACAGGCAGCTAATAAAACTTATGCTGGTGCTTCATCTGCCAGCTGCCATAGCAGGGTCCACTAGACAAAAACATCTGGGGAGAAAGACTGCACCAGGTGCAGCTGAAGAGCTCTATAGCAAGCACTTTACTTTGTATGTCCAACCCTATGCAAAGAGAGACTGGAAATTGAGTTTGAATGCAGGTATACAACAGGCAGAAGTATCAATATGTTTTGCTATTGAAAGTGGAGGCAGAAGAGACACATCATGGCTCACCAATTATTGTTATCTCTTCTAAATCAGCAGAGTTAACCGGACTGAGGCTTCTCTCGTCCATATCTTTTAAGGTTAGCCTGTGTATTAGCTGTAAAATGTGTAATATTATGCCTGGACGGCGATAATAACAAAGAAATTATTGTGGTGCTGTTCCAATTTGTTATCAAACAGACAAAAACCCCTCAAATTTCTGCAATGTGTAAGTATATGGTAATGAATGCATCTGATCTTCATGCTGCTTATCTACTTACTGTAATTCACATTATAAAACAAAAGGTGTTGATTTCTCTGAAAGAATGTGTTTACTTCTTTTCGAAAGAAACAAATAGAAAAGGCAGTAGCTCTTGTTCTTGTATAACAAGAGCTAGTGTGTTGGCTAGTGTGTGCCTATACCAGGTTTCTGTTATGGAAGTACTGTCCATCACATGCCCCAATAGCCACAGGGTGCTTCACACACTGGTTTTAACCCCAATAAGTCCACACGCACTGAGCTGCTAAGTGTCCCTTGGCTCTTTTCCAAGTGGAGCTGAGACATTGTCTGGCCTACTTCTCACTTTGCTGAAGTATTATTCTCAGCCAACACTGAAACTAAACCGTACAGTAAAGACACAGATAGCAGAGAGGGAAGAGACAGAGAGAGGAGGCGGGGGGAGAAGAGAGAGAAGAAGAAAATAATAGGTTGTGGTGCAAAAGACAAGCAAGGATAAACAAGCAAGTCATGTGAGTGGGCATTATCATGCTATCAATAGACAATACCTGCCGACAGGTATAAGATCCAGGAATCTGAGGGATTGTCAAGGCTGTTTCTAATTGTAGTTGTAGCATATTCAGACCACTTAATAAAATTAATGACCAACAGAACATCAGCAACATGCGAAAAGACTTTGATGTCATGAAGTGAGACTACGGTATACTAAATTTAACATTTTTATGGCATCTCAGCTTCTTTAGTATTGCGCACTGTTGATGGTCCCATTCGTCTCATGATGCTTCTGTCAAACCGCATACAGTGACTTGCAGCCACTTTACTCAATAGCCATCTTGGAATATTTGAATGATAAAAGTTGGAAAATGGTTGCAACTTGTCTGCACAGGAATTGACAACTGCTGAGAGAAACCCAAACCAGGAAAAACTAAAATGATTATACCCATCAATGCCAATATCCAATACAAACTGTGCTGGCTAGGCTAAGGTAGCTCAGCTTCCTGTATATTTAGGCCAACGCAGTTTCCTTCAGGATGAGAGAAGCAAATTAGTGAAAGTACAAAATCTATATTTTTAAAGATCAGTTTAAGAGACAATGAAAGAAGTTGCTGTTTTGTGATGATGGCAAAGAGAGCAAATAAAGTGAAGAAAGGCCTGATTGCAACATGCAGAATAAGAGAAGATGCTAATGGGAAGAAAATGTGCGGTCTTGCTTTCATATCATCCGTCTAAAGTGTGGGTTGTCTTTTTCCTTTGTGTATGTCTGTTTTTTGTTTGTCCATCTAAGTTTTCTAATGGACTTGGGGATATATGGGGAGTGTACCTGGCAAAAAAAAATCACATTCATTAATCATAACCTGCCACTTGGTGCTGCAGCCTTTGCTGCTTTGGTTCCTGCCATCCTGGAGCTCCTCAGATAAACTCAAGTCCCATTATACCTCATCCAACATCAAAGTGTGCAGTCCAGTAATCCAGTGGTACTATTCTCTTAAAGCAGTCTACAAGACATTTCAGCGACTCTGTCCAAGGTGTTTACTAAAACACTCTAAATGAGGTTCGTCTTCCTGGAAGTAGAAGTGGTTGCTTAGATTCTTTATGATAATGCCTCCTTGTGAATATGGAGATGATTTATTAATGTTCAAATCCTGCAAGTAACACCTTCATATTCATTTGAAATATTTAATATTACCCCTGTAGTCGGGACTATCCCGTCCCAGCTGGAGGGGGATAAGAGAGACTGCGTTCAATGGGCTGTGCTGCTTCATTATTTTGGCTCGATCTGCTTGCCTGGCTGCTACGAATTAACAAAACAGGTGTCACTACATTGGGCTGAAGCAGCTTCACAGTGCATTAGCACAATAATGGCTGCAGGTGTATTTATTCACAGTTGAGCTCAACCTTCTATCCAAATATTAACACCTTTCTGAATATATTCACTTCCACACTGAAGAGCTCTCTCTCTTTCTCACATTCCCTTTTTTTTCATAATCGTGTCTCAGTGCGGGGAATGTGTGCGTACACGTTTAAGCTTTGTGTCGCTGTAGTCCTTTCATATGCAGTCCTTTGTAATTTCTGCCAAAAAGCGACAGGAGGTTGTACTATGTCTCATTATGGCATGGAAAAGGCTTTTGTCATTGTTTCCTTAACAAAACAATATGGTAATCCCTATTACACCATGAATATTCGTTGGGATTAATTAGGGATTAAACAATTTGCCCACAGGACAAGACCGCTGTATAACCGACAAAGAATTATGGCAGCACAGACCCCAGATAAACAATAAACTGCACAGTTATCAAATGATATTACCCATGCTTATGAATTGCCATCTGCATCATAAATATCTTTCATATACAAGCTACACTCTGGTACATGTACGCAAAAGCTAATATTTGTGCTAATACTAACAATGTATCTTCAATATTTCTTGATGGTTTTGTATTTATATTATTTGTTTATGCTTCTGGCTACAGATTAGTGTTTTTTTCCCCACTGGTGGATTTTTCTGATTTGTGTTTAATCACTGGATGAACATCAAATCTCTTATGGAATATTAATGAAGTTGAATCTGCAAATATAGCATCAAAATACAAGTTGAGATGACATTTTTCCAGAGAAATGGGATACTGTGTTCTTTGATGTCACTTCAAACGTTGTTTAAATGCAAATTTTTGCTATTCACTTCACAATGTGAAAACATTCTCTCAAAGGCTTACAGATAAATGACATACTATTATATTTTTAGCGATGTTGAAAGTGTAACAGGACCCAAGGGTCCGACACCAAAGGCAGGTTTAAAAAGTATCACAAGTGCAAAAAAAAAAAAAAAAAAAAAAAAAAAAAAAAAAAAAAAAAAAAAAAAAAAAAAAAAAAAAAAAAAAAAAAAAAAAGTGCAAATCAAAAGTGACAAAATCCAGGCAAACAAATAATAAAGCCAGAAATCCATGAATAAACAGAAAAATATGTATGTACATACACGAAGAAAAGAACGAACAAGAGACAACAATAAGATGTTTTGCATCAGTAGTTCACATGAAAACATGAACACCTGGAAAGCCTGACTTACACAGACAACATAAAACAAACTGAGACACGAATAAAAAATAAAATAAAAATAAAGCAGTGCTAAGAACATTTAGGGAAATATACTTAAACACAAAAGTAGCCACTGCATGTAGCTGGTTGAGACAGAAAAATGAATACAGTTGGGTCTAAAAGTTATTGAACAAGGACACGTTTTTGTGATTGCCTCTTTACACAGTGCAGTGAATTTTAAATCAACACGCCCAGATGTGATTGGAGTGCAGATGATTAAAATTTAAATGTAGCTCAAGTTTGAAATACGTATCATGAACATTAATTATTTAGTGGTTACAGCCATTTTTATACACAATACCCAATTTGTGAGCTTCAAAATTAATTGGAAAAGACTTTTTTAATCATAAGGACTGTTTTAAATAACTGGATAAACAATTTTCTGCTTGAAGTCTAGAACCCATTGACATCACCAAATGTTTCCTCCCTTGAGATGCTCTGCTAGGCCTTCACTGCAGCCACCTTCAGTAGCTGCTGGTTAGTAGATCTTTCTGCATTCAGGTTTGACTTCAGTAGCTGAAAAACATGCTCTCTCGAGTTAAAGTCAGACAAATGACATCATCATTGGAGAATATCCCGTTTCTTCAGAAACTCTTGCTTTTGCAGTATGCTTGGGTTCAGTTCCCATTTGCACTGTGAAATGCTTTCCGGTCAGTTTTGCACCATTTGGCTGAACCAAAGCAGGGAGTATAGCCCGGTATACTTTACTATTTATAACAATCATGTTTGACACATGTTTGGATCATGAACTCTCTGTGTCTTTTGGCAGATCCATTTGAGATGTTTTCTACCTGAACATAATCTGCCTTCCTTTTCTTGAGTGTACTCAAGAAAATTATTATTCTTTTTATTATTATTATTATTATTATTCTCATTGTTGATATTAGTTTGAATGATAGCCTCCTTCACTTGCAGCAACATGTCATTTGGACCTCGCATTCGAGTTTCAGTGAACAGCAACCAAATGCAAGTTCAACAACTCCAGATCTTTTCTGTGTTTAAATTGTCGGAGGATGATAATAGAACAGGCCTCAGCTGGCTGTGAAACTGCTTATCAATTGTCCACTTTTAAGCCTTTGAAAATGAGGGACTGCGTTAGAAATGTATGTAATTTCAAAACAATTATTGCAATATTTTTGCTACAACTCTTGAATTAAAGATGAAAGTCTGCACTTCAATCACGTATTGATGGTTTGATTTAAATTCCAGTGTGATTGTGTACAGAAGTAAAACTACACTACACTAATAACACTATGTCATTGTCAACACATGTATGGCCCTCACAAAAAACAAACTTTATATGCAACACAGTGTGTTTAGAAGTTCCAGACATCTTTGAATGTTGGAGCAGGAAAAAATGTCACTGGTAAATTCAGATTCAGGTTATTTTATCTCTACCCATAAGTACTTTATTTTTTGGACTATAAGGCGCACTTAAAATCCTTTAATTTTCTCAAAAATCGACAGTGTGCCTTATGTATGAATTCTGGTTGTGCTTACTGACCTCGAACCGATTTTCTGTTGTACATGGAGCTCAAAAATCTGTCAAAAAATGTTTTACTACGACTTTGGTAAACTACGAATCCGCACCGCTTGATGGATTGTCGGAGCATTACGGCTACCGTAGTCAGGAGCGTCCCGGAGTAATCTGGGTCCAAAACTCCGTCCGCTTCAGGTCCCAAAGTCAAACAAACACCGCGGCATCACTGAGAGTTAAAAACTGTCTAAATTCTTTCATCTTTAATAAAATGATCAGTGTTGCTGCTTTACCAGGTGTAACAATTAAGTTTAACATTAAAGGCTAGCTGGTATACAATGATGTGCTATGTGATCGCTAGTAGCACAGCTATGTTAGCATAAAATAAACACAGTGAAGCTGGAGGATGAACGCTAACTTTTTTCCACTCGATAAAAGCTAACGTAAGGGTTCCTGATGGTTAGGGACAAATGCAATCGCATGGCAGGATGCTGTAAACGGACCAAACTTCAGTCAGGAGAACAACTGAGATAATCCATCTACAGTACGAGGTTAGTCATTAATATACTGCAACAACATGGTAATAGAGCAGCTGCGAGAGAATTCAACATTAATGAATCAATAGTACGGAAGTGGAGGAAGCAAGAAGAATGAGCTGAGTAAAGTTTGACTTATCTGACTGTTTTGTTTCGCTTAATGCACCTTATAATCCGGTGCGCCTTATGGTCCGAAAAATACGGTAGATTTGTCTGCAGTGGGGAGTCATCCAACCTCATGCAATTTTCAATACAAATACAGATAACAGATAAGCGAAATACTGATGAAATAAATAAATAATGACAGAATGAATTCACTGGGAAATGGGAGATGGATGATAAATAAAGCTATGGTAGAGGATGATTTTGTGTCATTTGGCTTCAAACACATCCGAATGAACACGTGAAACAGGATGAACTGACATAGCACAGACAGCTTCTGGTCTACTGGGTTCATCTTTAATGGTGAGTTGTGTTTTTAGATCTGTCAAATAAATATTAATACAGAGGATAGAAATATTAAGTAAATGTTTTACTGACTTACACATAAATCAGTGTGTTAATTCTGCTTTAATGTAATACCTCAGTTCATGTACTTTGATAGATTACACAGTTGAACGGTTTACATACTGCCACACAATCTGTATCTGTCTCTTTAAAACAGCTAGGAAACTCACTGATCTGAAGTCAAAACCACCACAACACACACACACACACACACACACACATATATATTCACATATGCACCTAGAGATTTGGTCCCAGTCACTTTACATTCATATGAACCAGTGAAAATCGGAAACGCTGACAAGAAGCAAGGCCAAGTGGGTTCATCTGACACCTGCTGTCCGACACAACCAGAGCATGACAAATACACTGATGCCTCAATAGACTCACAAAACCAACAGGCTCTTTTCTGCCAGATAGGAGTAAACAAGTGAATGGCCTTACAAGGAGTTTAGACTAGTCCAGATTAGACTCATTCAAGGGCATCTGCTTGTAAAGTTGACTCCGTTTCTTCCCTGGCTCTGATGCTTTGATGTTTGAATATACACGGACACACGGCAGCTCTCGTGAAACTGTGTGGAAATTAAAAATAATCCAATGCTCAGTCAGTGTTTTACTCTTCAATCTCTTTAATCACAGGCAAACAAAGAATGAACTGTCATATATTTTAGACTACGACTAAAAATAAACAAAACCTCTCATGTTCTGTCTTAGATGTGGTAAAAGATACACACGGCTGAAAAATTCACTCCTGATGCCAGAAATAAGAGAATAAGAAAACTGAATCTGTGCAGGAGTTAAGTGCACACTGAGGAGGATTAATCTGGATTAGAAGTGAGAGAAACAGGAACTCAGTGGGGACTCAGGATGTTATTATTTCTGCCGGCCCAGGGAATGCTCCCTGAAGGACTGCTGCCACTTTTTCACTGTCAGAACCAGATTCTATCGCTAATACTGGCCAGACCTGCTGTCCCGAGTTCCCCTTATCTTTTACTTTTGATAATTACCAAGAGGAAAACAACTGGGATCACGTCGTAAAAAAAACCCCTCTTGTCACAAGTAAAGACATTAATTTCTAAAACAAGGGGAAAAAAACACTTGACATTTTCTTCCAGAGTATGTGTTTCCCCTTCTGTTCAACTTTTCTTTTAACTTAACAGATCTGGTTTGCGTCATACGTCAACAAAACCTAGCAAAACAATTATATCAGCAACAGTGCCGCACTATATAACATTGTCATGTTGCAGTATTTATTTCAGTCAGACTGATTTATTAGAGTTTGGTGTCTAGACTCTGAGTTCATCACTGCCCGTAAATATAAAACAGGGGAATAATGAGTAATTATTCCACCCGAGGCTACAGGTGGACGCTGGTGTGGTGGAACAGCATGCAGTCATGCAGGGGAGCAGCAGGACTGGCATGTCAGAGGGAGAGATGGAAAACTTTGCAGCGTAAATAGACTGCAAAATTGGGAGAGTGTGTTTGGTACGTGAAGTGAGGAGAATGAGGCATGTTAGTGTGTATGACGCAGTGCCGCTTGAAAACTAGCTTGAAGGCTTCACTCCATAAAGCAGTTTGCCTCTTCAAAAACAAGGGTAACAACATGCTGCAGAAAAACCAATACAATGCAATTCAAATTAAAAGAGTAAAAAGCAAAAAATGCTGGAAGTAAAAGCTATACAGTAAATAAGAAAGGAATATTAGGGAAACAAAAATTACAAGATGAAAAAAAAGAAAAATGCATAAAAGAAAAACAAGTGCAAAAACTTAAGAGTGCGTGCAGAATGTCACAACAACAAAACTTTCAATTAAACCAGGTCAGACAAATGTGTGCACAGATGGAAATTTTAGCTTATCTGACTTAAATGAGCTAAAAATGCTGTTAAAGGAGAGATCAGCCACATTATGAGGGAGTGTGGCTGCTTTGTAGGTAAGCGTGAGAATCTTAGGTTGGATCCTGGATGTGACAAGGGGTCAGTAAAGGTGCATTAGTGGGGTGATGAGACTGTTTAAGTAGTGAAGTGGCAGCAACGATGCCAGAAAAGGGTGCATCATCCATCTATGACAAATTATTTATTGTGTTCACATCCTTTTTATTTTGGCGGGATAACACTTCTGACATATCCATCCAAGAGAAACTATAACAAAACAAAGCCCACAATTTTCAAATATACCATCTAGCTTCAGCCAACGAACGGAAAGGTTGGTGATTTGGTCACAGGTCAAGTCAATAACAACATTATAGGTCCAGCACTGTAGCCTTTTCCTTTTTCAAGGCATCATCTTACCGAATCTTATGTAAGTTTATCTTGTCCCTCAGTCACACAGGTTTAAAGACCTGTCAAAGATCATCAGATAAAGGTGAAAAATGTGTATTACTCGACCTGTTGCAAGTGATTGCTGGATGTTGCTGGGAAATCAATGGCTACTGTCCTAGTCACACAAGCCTAGAGTCTTGTAGTTGACCCCTGTGCTAACCATCGGTTGTGAGGGGCTGCAGGCAATAATTAATGTGAAATTAGTTCCAAAGTTGTATTAGGGTGTGGCACCAAAAAAGAATTTTGATTGCTTTGGTTGTGGGCAGATTACTGGGGTCACTGGTAGTTTTGATGGAAGACACCAATTTCTCTGCAAACTAGGTGCCAAGTGGTAGTAAAACTGACACAAACAGGAAACAACGAGTATTGGCCTTGAAAGAAAAAGTTGTGCCTTTTGAGATGTGCTTGTTTTAGCGTTAGCACAACTTTTACTTTGAAGATGAGCTTTTTTATTTTTGTTGTCGTTTCCAGTTTGTATTGCATTTTCTTTCAACTTCCAGTACAGCGGTGATACTAAATGGTGGCTGTTTGCAGACAATTCGGCATCTTCCATGCAAACCGCAGGCAACCGTGGCAGTCCTCTAGCAATTAAAGGTTTTATTTTGCAGTTCCCGTTCTTCAACAGATTCTCCAGCAGCTACCTGAAAAGCTGTCAGGCGATACACATTTTTCAGTAGTGACTGGAGGTTGCTGGGGAGTTGTCGACCGTTCTCTTGGCTTTAGTTCTCTTGGGCCTTAGTCCATTATTGTTCTGTAAATGACCATGATTTGGGATTTTTTTCATAATTCTTTTACATTTTTACCTTTTTCCTGTTTTTACTTCTTGCCTTTGTACCTTTTCCTATGAGTTTTTAGTGTTATCTATGTTTTATTAGCCAGTTAGTCACCTCAGTATAAACATTCCCTTATCTTGCCATGTGCAATGTAACGGGGAAATTATGGTTTAGTGGTGTTAGTGCATGGGCAGTCTGTTGACAGGCCAGGGGAAGCTTCGTCTCTGCCCGTCTACTGGCAAAGAGCATCTGTTGTCATAGGGTGGGAATGTTGAACACATGGTACAAAACCAGTTTGGGGGGATGCTCTTTTTCTTATATTGTGGGTCCATCAGCCAGCTGTGGAGAAGAACAAAGTTATAACATAGAAAGAGCTGAAGTGAAACTTCAGTGTCCATGGCAGCTGCTGTCTGTACTTTTGATACGGTACTTTCTGGTCTTTGATATTTTGCTCCACATTTCTCCCTTCCCCGTTTCAGCCCATTCACCAACCAATCAGCATTCGATAGCCGCACGGCTTGAAATGTTAAGAAGTGTTCCATTAAGGGACAGAAAAGCATTACATAACAGTTCATGAAATGATTCAAACAGAAAAAAAATGATGGTTTCAAGTTTCAAAGTTAATTGCCATATGCACGGTAAAGAAATATGTTTCCCTGTACAATTAAATCGTTTCTTTGTCCACAGATGCCAAACAGAATCGATAGAATGAAGGATAATTTTAAAAAAAAACAGTAGAAACAATCATAAAAAACTATGTTAAGGGCAATAAAAGAAAGATGTTCAAAATATATACCGTATTTTTTGGACTATAAGGTGCACTTAAAATCCTTTAATTTTCTCAAAAATTGACAGTGCGCCTTATAATCCGGTGCGCCTTATGTATGAATTCTGGTTGTGCTTACTGACCTCGAACCGATTTTCTGTGGTACACGGCACTCATAAATCTGTCAAAAAATGTGTTAATACGACTTTGGTAAGCTATGAAGCCGCACCGCTTGATGAATTGTCGGAGCATTATGGCTACCGTAGTCAGGAGCCTTGCGGAGTAATCTGGGTCCAAAACTCCGTCCGCTTCAGGTCCCAAAGT
>VUQG01030845.1:0-14723 GCA_015106755.1 Etia nguti | reverse complement strand
AATAAAGCGAGAATTGTTTCTCAAAAGATGCACTAATATTTTATATTAAACTGAGGCCTACTTTAGAGTAACTCCCAAGGATGTTACTGCTTCCTGTAAGGATCTCTGAATGTACAATAAGGTTAAATCTTTCTCTCTTGTGGAAGAAGAAGGATCACTCATTTTCTTTGTCTTACCGCACACTTTATATTGGAATTCTTTTTATTTAGGAAGACAGAGTCTTGAAAATAAAACTGCAATTTATAAAGAAGGTCGGGCACAATAAATATCACCTTTCTATTTAAGTTGTTGCATCTGACTTTTTAAAAAACGTTCTTGTGAGTCACTTTTATAAATTACTTGGGATACTGCACAAACATCTTTCTTCACACTTAATTTTCTCTCCACAGTTGCACCTATGGTGAGTCTGCCTTCCCCCCCACCCCCTTTCTTTCACCTCGTTTCTGTTCATCTTTCATTGTGAATCTGTGTTACTGCCCTAGCATGTGTACTTCTAATATGCTTCATTTAATCCTTAATGGCTTTTCATTACAAATGTGTGACTGAACCATTACAAAAGGCTTGTTTGTAGTGATTCACTGTGCTGCGAGCTAAAATAACGTGTTTACATCCTGGTCATGTGTGAGCAGTAGTCATGGGCACCTGCAGCCACTGTGCTTTGTAAAAGGCTTTTAGCCACTTAGAACAACAAAAGAGGGCAGCTTTGTTTTCAGAATGAATGAGAACCTGCGGCTCTGCGGCAGTGATTTGATCTGTAGAGCTAGCTTCTGCCACGAGTCAGAGATACCTGAACGTCTTCGGTGTAGGTTGTTTTATTGTTTTATTATTCACCCAATTATTGCAATCATCTTCTAAGAACACAAACAGAAAACACGGAAACACAATGAGTCACAGGCAAGTTTTCCTACCAAATTATGGCAGGTAAATTCAACCTGGTAAACCTGGTTCTGACCTTTATTTTGAGCTGCAACACACTGAAGTAAGCAAATGCAAACAGCTGACAGGGTCTAAAGTTGAAATTCAAATATTGGGACAAACCACCAGTTTCTTGTATACAACATGGGAAGGAGCAGCTGCAATTTTTTACCTTTCATGACCTTTCATACTTCATTAAACAGTCAGTTTTATGGTTTACTTAAATATAGAAAGCCCCTGTTTCTATATAAGGAAATAGAAAAGAAATAAATAACAACAATAATAGAATAGTAGAATAATAATAGAACTAATCAGATCCAGTTTTTCCAAAATAACTAGGAGAAATTAAATGTAAAATGTATTCTTGGTTCACAGGAGGTTAAAAAAATTTGCTTTTTAAATCTCAAAACTGCTGTCTTCCCCCCGTTGCTGTCCTTTTTGTCGCTCAACGCATAATGCTCAATACTGCCTGGCCATTAAGAATGCCGGCTGTGTTCAATAACAGATGGATGTGGATGTTCTTGAACCTGTAGACTAAGAAATGGAAATGAAACACTTTAGTAAAAATGGGCACAAGATCCAATAATAAAGATTTTTCTGACTCTGCCAGGAACAAAGCCATTTCACCCGACAGCTGATGACATAACTCCGTGTGTGGAGGTAAGCAGGTGTATTCCATGAGCTGAAATGTCGTGTCGTGCCCTTCACATTTCATGTCTTCAGTTCAGCCTTAAAAAAAAAAAACTGCAAACGGACAACTGGGTGTTAAAAACACTAGAAGTTTAAGAGGAAGCCAGCATCACAAAAATGATAGATTTGATGTTATTATTATTTAAATGGAGAAATAAGATATTTTGAGAAATAATTTCAGTTGTAATCCTTTCTTTTTGGCTTGGCCTTTTCTTCCGATGTGTTTTTCTCTCTCTTTTTTGCTGTCTGCATCCTGCTGTTTGCTTGATTCTGTTGACTTTTGTGGCTGTTTAAGTTTACTTCCTGTTGTATTTTTTTCTTTCTGCGTTTTTAGCTTCCTCCTTTGTTTCTTTCCCCAACCTTGTTATTATCTTAATTGACCTGGTTCCCATTATCCTTATTACTGCTTATGTATGCGTCTGCCACCTGCGCCCAAATACTTCCTCTTATTATCTTCTGGCTTCTCTTGTTTATTTTTTCCCTTGTTTATCTGTTTGGACTTTTGTATTGCACATTTTTTTAATGAATTGTTTTAGAATTGAATGTTTTGCTTTTTTATGAAATGAATTTATGTTAGTAAGTACAGCATTATTTTTCATCATGACAGTGATTCCAAACACACTGCCAGTGCAGCAAAAGTCTACCGGGATAGAAAAACATGCAGTGGAGCACTGCCAGTCATGTATTGGCCTCCATGAGCAACTTTAGCAACTCCATGAAGCAGTGTGGAATCATCTTGACAGAGATAAGATAAAAAGGCAACCAACATTCAAATAAGAGCCATGAATGTCCTTCAAGGAGCTTTTCAAGAAATTATTCCTGAAGACTACTTAAAGAAATCACAAGAATCCTTGTCTGAGACAGTTCTTGCTCTACTGATGATTAAAGGCAGGCATACAAAATACTGACCTTTATGCACATTAGAATTATACTAACTGTGTTTGTGCCTAATGTCATCTATTATCATGTATGTTTTCACATATTTCAAAAAAATCTCTTCACCTGTTTCCTATGTTCTGTCACAGCCCTGGGCCGTTGACCCAGTATTTTAAGTGTCTGTTCTGGACCTAATTTGGACTAAATTTGAGAAAATTTCTATTCTAGGTATTCATTTTCTATATTAGTCTCAAGTTCAGTATTTCCTGGTGCTGCTGAGTTTTGTTGTTTATGTTTCTTGTTCTTGTTTGATTATATGAATTCCCTTTCGTGTCCAGTCTGTCCCAGTCTCGTCTCTGTGTCCTGTCATCAGTGTTTCCCTAGTTGTGTCCCTGCATCTGTCTGATTTCTCCGTGTTCTACCTGGTTTCCCTGTCTTGCCTACTTAATATGCCTCTAGTTCTGGCCCCTATGTTTTTCCCTTCCTGTTCCCATAATCATTTTTGTGTTTCACCATTTTGTCTCCCAGATGAGTCATGTCTACCTGTCTTAGTCTTGGTCTCTCTGTGTGTTTTATTTCCTGTTTTATTTTGATTTTTGTCCTCTGTCTGTCGTACATGATTTTGAGTTTTATTTCCCCTGTCTCGTCAGTCAGATTCTGTTCGGCTTTGCGCCCAGGTGTGTCCACTTTTCACTAATCTCTCTCTGTGTACTTATTGTCTGTGTCCCCCTGTGTTCCTTGTTGTGTCCTCCCTCATGATGTGTAATTTTCTGTCTGGCTGTGTATCCATCAGTCTGTTCATCATTTTGTTTACTGCTGTCTTTTGAGTCCTGCACTTCCACTGTCCGCCTGCCACATGACACATGTCTGGCTCATGACGTTTTCCTAGAAAAATATAATGAAATGACGGCTGAATCAAGACTTTCGCACAGCACTGTGTGACATATCGCTTACTTTATGTCTCACAGCTGAATGCCACATTCTATGTGCTGAGAAATTATTACATTTAATCTAGATTCATGTCTCTTTGATTCAATCCTCCATGCCACTCAACATCCAGGCCAATGTGTTTGCAGTTTTAGCTACTTTATACTTTTACACTGTAATTCAAAGAAAACATTTATTTCACATTCCTTTGAATATTAAAATCTCAAATGAGCATATAAAATATGATGCTGTGACTATTTTTTCCTGAACTGTTACTCTCTTCACTTTGAAAAAAAAGGGAATATTTCATGACTTAAGAAAATGTTTCAATGCAGTTTTGAAGTACAGCATTTTTACTTTAAAATACTGTGGTATTTTTTAGTTTTACTTAAGTAAAATCTCTCACCTAACTAACCTTTTCTTAGACAACAGTTGACATGGACTGACAGACATGTCAGATGGTTTGGTGAAGCGTGGATGGAAATAAGCAGGTCTAAAGGTAATAATAATAATAATAATAATAATAATAATATATTTTATTTGAAAGCGCCTTTCAGAACACTCAAGGACACTGTACACAGCAGAATAATAAAAGCAAGCATAAAAGAAAGCAGTTTACACAATCATAAGAGCATAATTCTCCAAAAGTTGATTCTGTTCATCTGGACGTAGCGTTTTGTGGGAGAAACGTTTCGTCACTCATCCAAGTGACTTCTTCAGTCTCAGCTGACTGCAGGTTTCCCCAATCTTATAAACAGAGCATAAGCAATCTTATAAATAAGAGCATAAGACATAAAACAAATTTAAAATAGCAGAGTGGAGAGGTTACGTGGGATAAGCTATATTGAACAAGTGAGTTTTGAGTCTAGACTTAAAAAGAGAGAAGGAAGTGATATTTCTTATATCAGGAGGCAGGGAATTCCAGAGTCGAGAAAGCCCTGCTCCCCATGGTGGCAAGACGGGGGGAGGGGACAGAGAGAGAAAGAGAAGGAGAAGATCTAAGACACCGAGATGGAATGGTGACCTGAACCAAATCAATGAGATATGGAGGGGAGAGATGATGAATAGCTTTAAATGTATACAAAAGTATTTTAAAATTGATGTGATATTTGACCAGGAGCCAATGAAGCTGCTGCAGGGCAGGAGAGATGTGGTGAATAGAAGGGGTCCTGGTGATAATACGGGCAGCAGAGTTCTGGACATGTTAGAGCTTGTGGATGGATTTTTGAGTAAGACCAAAAAGAAGTGAACTGCAGTAATCAATCCGAGAAGTAACAAGGCTATGAAAAAGAATGGCAGTGGCATGTGGAGTGAGAAAAGGACGGAGACGATTAATGTTGCGCAATTGAAAATATGCAGACCGAGTGACATTAATAATGTATGAATTAAAAGATAGAGTACTGTCGAGGATGACACCCAAACTTTTCACAGAAGAAGAAACGGAGACCAGCGAGTTATTGATAGTAATAGAGAAACTGTTGGTTCTGGATAGTGTTGATTTAGAGCCTACCAAGAGAAGCTCCGATTTGTTACTGTTGAGTTTAAGAAAATTAGAAGAGAACCATGAATTTAGTTCGGCTAAACAGAGGGTGAGGGAGGATGGGGAAGAACAGAATCAGGTTTAGTGGACGGATAAAGCTGGGTGTCAAGGTGAGAAAAGATGTGCCGGATTGTCTCAGGTACGTCATTGCACAACCTTCTTTTGATGTGCTGTGCGAGACTCCTGACATAGAGAGCCATAGAGACTTTTTGGGGGGGGGTTGTGTGGTACAAAGTGGAGCTGGTGTGTAATGCACTTTTGAATCTTCTTAACTGTAGTAGTTTTATTGAATGTTGATTTATTGTTTTCATTTATGAATGATTAAGCCTTTTTCTCTGTTCATTGTGCAGCGAAGCAGGCGGCACTAGGTTCACCTCAGATGTGCTTAATGCAAGTAGTAGGTGTGCTAGCCATTCAAATGGGTGATATCCGTAAGAGGCAAAAGGCATGGTATAAAATGAAGAGTGAGATTTACATAATAGTGGGTAGAGGTGGTCACAACTCTGCTTTTTGATGAATTCTTTTTCAGAATTTGTTTAATGTCAGGACAAGTTGCATCCTTTTTAAGACTGCATTTCAACTTTCTCCAACAATTCTAATAAACTCAGTCCCTCTTCTCCCTATTTTAATGTCTTCTTTAACCACTTCTTCTCTTTTCTAAAAATAATGAAGAGAATTATTACGTTTGTGGATGATCTCAAAGTTTGTGGATCGTCTGATGGTGAGCAAACTCTCACTCTTTCAAAGACAAAATATATTTTTGTTCTGAATCAAGTACAACTGATAATCATGTGATCAAGTTACACCACTGCTACAAAGCTTTTAAAATTCCCATGATGCGCTGTTTCTTCTTCACTCATCTCTTTTTAATCATTATGTTTTAATACACCACTCTGCATTTAATCATGGGTTATTATTAATTTCTGTCTCTCTTGTTCTTTGTCCTGCTGGAAACTTCTTCCTGTTAAAGGGGAGTTTTACTTTCCACTGTTGCCAAGTGCTTGGGTGGGTGTATCTGGATCTGCTTTGGAGCTGTTTGCATCATATCTGTCTGAATGATGCTTTTCTGTGACAGGTCCTCATCCTTTTGTGGTGTACCACAAGGTTCTTCATTGGGACCCTTATTCTTTCTATTATATCTGCTCCCTCTTCAGCACATTTTGAGCACCTTTAAGGACAACTGCTATCACTGCCATTAAGTTGACTTTCAGTTGCCTTTAAACCTAAAGATGTTTCTAAGCTGCAGATGCTAAATAGGTGTTTAGACACCATTAAAAGTTGGATAGTTGACAACTTTCTCCAACTTAATGAAAAAAAATTATAAAAAGGAAGTCCTGGTTTGACCCCCTGACAGAGTTATGGTCCCCTGGCAACAACTGCTAAATTGTCTCTCAGGAGCCTTGGGGTAATTTTTAAATCTGCTTTCACTCTGCATGTTCCTGTCAAATCTTAGGTTCACTTTTGTTCACTTAAAACATTTTGCCAAATTAAGTACCATAGTGTCACGCTCTGGAGATTATTATTCATGTATTTATTTAATCATGTTTGGATTACTGTAATTCATTGTTCATTTGTCCAAGAAAAAACTGCCTGGAACATCTGCAGAGCTCTTCATGGACAAGCACCGGCTTACATCAGTGGACTGCCATAGGTCCGGAGCGGGTCCTACATGTTGTACATCATACAAGGCTGAAAACTAGTGGTGACAGAGCTTTTGTCACAGTGGCCTCCAGGCTCTGGAATTCTCTCGCTCTGAGCTTGAGATCTGTGGACTCAGTAGTTTCTTTCAAGAAACTTCTAAAAACTTATCTTTTTAGACTTGCATTCAGTTGGCTGTTTTTTTTATACTCTGGTATTGTGAAGCACTTTGTGACCTTTGTCTTGAAAGGTGCTTTACTTTACTTTAGTTTACTTTACTTGCTTATAGGTCTGATTGTTTGGGTTTTCTCTATATTATTGTCGGGTCTTTCCTTACAATATAAAGTGCTTCGAAGCGATTGTTGTGATTTGGTGCTACACAAATAGAATTGAATTGAAAGCAGATGTTTTTGCACCTCTGCAGCAGTCAGGTGTGTGTGAACACAATGCCAAGGAGGAAAACCATCAGCAGTGATCTTAGAGAAGCAATTGTTGTTGCCCATCAATCTGGAATGGGCTAATCAGGCCATTTTCAAACAATTTAAAGTTTATCACTCTATAGTGAGAGATTATTCACAAATAGGAAACATTCAAGACACCTGCCAACCTCCCCAGGAGTGGACATCCCAACAAATACACCTCAAGGTCAGAATTTGCAATGCTCAGTAAGACTGCAAAAGAAAAGAAAAAAAAAAGGCCCTAATTAGCATGGTAGATAAAATGACAGATAAAATTCATAACAGTACAATAAGAAAACACCATAGGACCTGGGCACCTAGTAGTCATTGAATCAACCAGGAAGTCCTCTGTATACCAAAATATTCTCAGTCCAACGTGAGGCCATCTGTCTGACAGCTGAAGTTCAGCCAAAACTACATCTGCAATTCGACGATTCCCAGCACAGCAACAACTCTACAAAAGAATGAGTGAAAAAGAAAAAAGTTAAGGTGCTGCAATGGTCCAATAAACTGAAGCATTGTTGTGAGCAATCGTGTGCCTCTCGATTTCTCTAAATAAAAGGGATTAATATGACAAATTAACACACTAAACAGAGAATGAAAAAGGTCAGCTGAGAGATGAGAGGATTAAGGAGCTGCTTTCTCCATCTGCAGGAACAAGTGGGTCACTTAGAGGAACTCCTGGAGCTAAAGGTAGAGAACGAAATCCAACAAGTAAAATCTGCTAAAGTTGCTCTCTATCAAAATGAGTGCAGCAGACTAACAAGGAGAAACTCCAGATATATAACAAGACATATTTTAATATGGAAACTTTATAAAACTAGATATCTAAGGTTAAAGTATTTCTTATTGTTTCAGACCTAAAATATGTTTAAAATACATATTTTCTTTTCAGATGAGTTTGCCATCTGGAGGACTAACCCTTGCTGGGTCTTTGTACTCCATCTTTATCTACTTCAGAGACCCAAGTGGTTTTAAACTCACATAATGTTTTCTCAGTTCATCTCATTACATACAGGACATTCCTCAGATCTGAAAACAAATATGCTGTGTTTGAGCTGGTGTAGCTACTCACATTCCTTTCTCTTAGATAGCACTGGTGTCCTGTGCTTTCAGGATGAGTGGGCCCTCCACCTGTGGAGGCTGCACACCACATGCAATGTGCCCTGTGATTAAATGGTTACATTAAAATAATGCTCAACAGTAACAGACACTAAACAGTTTCTGTATCAGATAAATTGTTGTAGGGACTTTCACTGCAATCTGGAGACAGCCAGAAAGAAAGTAACGGTCTAGCAGAATAACAAATACTAGGTCTGCAGTGACCCTGGTGCATGAACAAATCTGGTGACCCCAAAAACTCAAAGCAGTTATTTGGAACAAAACTTTTTGGCGCTCTTGGAAAACAGTTCCAAAGAGTTTACAAGGGAGCCAAATTGGTCAACACCCACACTGCTCCCCTGTTTTGCCATGCAGGGCCTAGTCACAGTATAAAGCTGTTACCAGTTTGGTTTAAGTATTACTTTGGGGTTTATGTACAGTGTGCAGTTTTCTTATGTGCCATATGCAAGATTAAGAAAGAATTGTATTTTTTTAATTACTACTGCACAGCATTCATATCATATGTGTCAACATCCGCAGTTTAATACTGAGACATGTTGAGTGATTACATTTAGATCTTTTGATGGGAGATGCTTTCAGAGATGACCGCCCCACTTTCCTTTTTAAAAGCTTTCAAGTAATTCAGAAACCAGGAAATGACAATTATAGATAAAATTATTATCATTATCTTTTTCTTTTTTTTTTTTTATACCAGATTGCACAAACATTAGAATCAGTGCACTTATAATTGTCTGTGAAAAAATGAGTCACCAAATGCAATCACTGCAGGCTGCTGAACGCTGGCAGAAAAACAAAACCAACAGAGAAAAAGTGAGATTCAGAGTTTCCTTTTTCAGGAACAAACCATTGCCCCGATCCTGACCCATTCTGCATGCTTTAAGTGTTTGTCTTGTAGTATGTTTCGCACTAAGTACCGCAGCAATTTCCTAATGTTGTAAATCTCCGCAACATCTGGCAATAAACCCTTTTCTGATTCTGATTTCCTTTCATTACTCTGGTCCAATCATTTTCTTGCCTGCCTTCTGTGAGCCAATCAGAATCCATTCTTGTGCTTTAAATCTCAGTGCTCTTCTGTCATTCTTTGCAACAAACCTTGTCCACATCTCTGCCTCACCCTGGTCACTCAGAGGCCAACCCAAGTCTTCATCTTCTTCTTCACCAGCATTTAGACTATGAGGAGTCTTGTCCTAACTCCTCTCACTGCCGGGATTCTGTTCTGCCACGATGGGTCATCCGAGTCTAATCCCCAAAATACTTTAATTGAATTCTGTATCTCAGTAATCATATTTAATGTTTCCAAATGACCTCTCTTTATTAAAATGTGATGATAGCATCATATAAACTGCAAACCATGGCCTTTTCATATAATATTAGTACTGTGCACTTGTTCATTTCTGTACTGTTCATTTCTGCTTGTTCCTTAATATTCAGTGAATTCGTTCTTTTGTGTCTCTGCCTCTGGCATTAATTTGCAAGCAGTTAGGGTAGCTAGCTTGCTGGCTCATCATTCAAAAGTGGAAGAAAGTCTCATCTGGCCTTAAACTTATTTAGTACTTTAGGAATCCTGGATCAAATATAAGTGAGTATCAGGATCTGATTCTGACAGTTATGCAAAATAATTTTGATTTATATGGAAGAGTCTGTATATAAGTGCTCATTATGGGGTTATTTAACATATACGTCCAACATTTTTGATAACTCATAAAAAATAAACCCTGCTGACTGGCAATGCCCAGACTGGATTAGTGATTTGCATAGTCTGGGTCCATTTATTTGACCATTTATCATCAGTCTGAAAGTATCAAGAGGGTGCTGAGATATGCTGTTTCCCAAATTCTGATTAAATTCATTACTGGTGTATATGATGGAACAGAGTAGGATGTTTGGCCAAAAAAAAGGAAGCAACAGACAAACAATGCTGCCCACTTTTGGCCCCTTTTTGTACTTTTGAAAAATATTTGATTTCTCACAGTTGGACTGCCAGCGGCGTACAAGGTCAGGGGACAGAATCTGAAGTTAAAAAGATTCATTGGAGAGAAAACTCAAGAGACGAGACCAGCAGAAAAGTCAGGTCTACAGAAAGAGCAGCAATTAGAGCGGGATTTTCTTGTAAAATGATGATTTGATTGATCTGATGTCAAAGCTGAAGGGTAAAGAAAGTTTTCTCAAAAAGTGCCTGCGGTTAGATGACCACATGTAATGTCATCTTGGAGAGGGGAATAACAATAAGCCAGGATCTGAGACCATGAAAGGCCGAGTCGGCTGGAGATGGTTTCAGAGATAAAAGCTGGTGTCAGTTAAGAAAAGACTGAAAGCAGAAATGTGACATTAAAAAGGATTGTGTCATGTTTTAGGAAACAGAGTTCCTCCAGGTTCAGAGGATATAAGAAAGAACAGGTAGACAGTAGAAGATGATAGTATAAAATTAAAAAACAAAAAGCACTGAATGCTGCAGTTTAACTTCTGCATCGAACATTTCAATTATGACAAACAGAAAATTAAAGCTGTCAGGTTAAATAAAGTTCCACTTGTCCTGGTCCTCAACTTTCTGTCAAATGAGCCATGTGTAGGTGAGGAACAATGTGCTGGTGGACCAGCATATGCTAGATTCAATTGAATAGATTGAATTCAAATACCCATTTCTGTATTTTGAGTGCATTTAAGCATCCTGATGCTCATATTGACTTGGACTTACTAACTGGCTCTTATGGAAATTCTGGTTTCACTTTTTATTATTAAGGCAGATAGATGGCATACACCGAGCCAATAACTCAAATAAAGCCAAAGACATGTGCCAACACTGATAGAGGAAAGTGATACTGCAGCATTTTTGTGGACTGTAAGGTGAAAAGTATAAAGTTTTGTTGTTTTCTTTTGTTGCTGTGTATCCTACTGTGTGTACTTTGTGGCTTTTTCCTTTGGATGAACTTGACTGATCTGACCTTAACCCCATCCAATCCCCTTGGCTGAACTGAGACTGAGGGCTTATTGTCCAACACAAGAACCCAACCTCACTGATGCTCTGGTTGAATGGAAGGAAATCCCAGGCTGTACTATCTGGCTGTTAGTAATCCTTCACAGGAGAGCGGAGACTGTTATAGCAGTAAATGTATGCAAATCCACTTGGAACATGCAGAAGTGACGGGCTACAATGCTCAGACATCCACATAATTTTTCAGTTTCAGTTTAGTTTATAGCATTACAGTTTGATTGGTATGAAGGGAGTCTGATTTTGCTTGGGTTTTTAATTGTTGTTCACAGGTGCGCTGGTGTCTGTCAATCAGGTGCATGATTCATGTGTTGGACTCTTGGAACTGAGCCAGACTTCAGTCACGCAGCCTCAGCCCGAGACCAAATCTAACGTGACCATTTGGTGGCCTTGATCTGATCCCAGCGCTGTTCTACACCATGTCCCATATGTCTCTGACTGTCTGGCTATAAGAAATACAAAATAATTAATACAAATATTAATATTATGTTTGTGTCACCTAATATCTTTATTCCTTAATGCCATGTGTCAGCCCTGCAATATGCTGGTAACCTGTTTAGGGTGTAGCCCATCTTTCACCTTATGACAGCTGGGCTCGGCTTCAGCTTTTAGTTAAAGCTAAAGTTTGTGTCTCGTTTTGAGGAGCCTACACACCACCAACACAGACATTTCTGACGTTGTGGCACATCATCAGCTGAGTACTGAGGAAACTGAGAAACTTCCTTCTTTCAACTGCTCACTTTAGGTGTTGCAAGCCTAAAGCATTGAAAATATTTTTGTCTCTTGATGTTTTCTTTAGATTTTTTAAGTTTGTTAATGTGGGCTGTAGGTATGGAGTAGTCTGTAAATTGTAATACAGATTATTTGCATTGAATTTCTTTTCAGCATGAACCATTTGCTTTCTTTGCCATTGCTTGGAAGGCTAAAGAGGATTATCTGGATGTTCATGCCATGGATGATGACAGTACTTTGATTCCTATGTGGAAAACCATGACATTGTTTCTGAGACTGATTTAAAGATCTGAGGTTAGCAAACTAAGTATGAGTTTAAAAAGTTATCAGTTCATAACTGCTTCACTGAAGCATGTGAAATGTTCAGATTTACTCGTTGTCATTGAAAAACTCAGTGCTGTATATGTAAAAATAATATTTATATATAATTTTTTTTCTTCTGACCTTTTTAAAAATATTATGAAGTCCTGAAGCTGTAACCTTTATCAGATTGGGCTTAAATATTTAATGAGGGAGACTTATTGAAGAGGAGCAAATCAGAAGCTAAATGTCTTTTTTTTTTTTAATTTTTAAAAATCACAAAATCACTGAGATAAAATTTACCCAAAGTATTCACGATTGGACTGTGTTGCTCATTTCAGTCTTCAAGTTAATTAATGCAGATTTTGAGATGTTTGACTTTGACATCTTTGACTTGAAATGAAAAACAGCACAAACCTCAGCTACATGGTAAAAAGAAAGTACATCCTGTTTCAGTTCTAAAGTTTTACACACAATCAGTATGATCGCTCTGTCACAATGCAGACGAATGATTTACATCAGTCAGTGGGGGAAAAAAAAGTTCCTTATTAGAAAAATCCTTGAATAATAAAATATTATAGATGTTTAGGTTTAAGGTTTTTATGACAGGACAGATTTATTTATTCTAAGAACAGAACGGGGAAGCATACGAGTCGATGTTATGTTGTTTTTCAGTGTGCATTTGACTGTAGTGTGTATGTTCCGATAGTACTGATTACAAACCAGCACTGCATCTTTATAATTCTATGTAATTATCTGCTTCACTTGTATATTTTTCTGTGTAATTAGGGGCATATACACAGGACATACAGCTGACATAATAACATGAAATTGCTGTCCTGTGGACCCTGAAAGAGCAGTGTTGAACAATTACTGTCAGTTGGAAATCAGGAAAAAAATACATAACCAAATAAAATCTGAATTTCTGTGAGATAGTGGCAGCTATAAAGTACTGTTCAGATAATACAGATCACATGAAACACATCATATTTAATCATGTTTTTAGCCGGGTTCTCTGGAAGGCATGAGGGATTGTATAATGGACCTCTTATATGTGCAATCATTTAAGGATACAAAAAGTCAAGAATGATAAAGGGTTTTTTTTTTTTTTAATTATATATATGAAGTTTGATCACCTCCATAACTAAGCTGTAAAGAGAATGGCTGCAGGAGGAGAGCTGCTGCTAGAGTTGTTTTTCATTTATTGTCCTGGTGTTGGGGGCCACCATGTGGTGATAGTAAAGAACTGCATCACAGCACCTTCCAAACATATGTTAATGATACATCAGTTCATAATGTATGTATGACACATTAATACATACATTAATCAATCTGGGGTAAGTGTGACTTAAAGTGTTTTTGAGGTGTCTTTGGCACAGGAAGGACCCGGCCCCCTGGAAGCCAATTTCCTGACCCTTAAGTTGCAACCTTCATATTTTTCAAAGTAAAGTCCAACATCAAATAGGTCAGTGGTTATTTTTAGTATTGAGGCATTTGCTATGATAGATTATCTACAGAAAATAGAGTCCCAGTAGCCAGCCTCAGCAGGGCCTCTGCCCTTGACTGCTGCCCGACATGCACCCATCCCCTACTGGGGCCTCCTGCATGTGGTGAGCCCACTGGTGGGTGGGCACATGTCACCTCTTCAGGCAGAGTGTAGAACAGAGCTGCTACTCCTCAAAAGGACCCAGCTGAGGTGATTCAGCCATCTGACTAGGATGCCTCCTGGGCAAGGTTTTAGGGTAGGCTCAGGATATGCTGAAGGGATTATGTCTGACCTGGGTGTCATGGGCTGGGTTTGCGACCCAGCATTTTGAGGTCATGATATATTGTTTATTTCTTTTATTAGTATGGGAAAATGTTAAGTTCTTGTTTTCTATTATTAGTTAGAACTTGAGGCTTCATGTTTTGTTATTTATCGTTTGGGTTTAGCTCATCTAGCTCCCGTAAGACCCCTAAGTGGTTCAGCCTTAGTTCTGTTATTGGATCCCCTCATTTCCCCTTTCCCTGGGCTTTGGTCCCACCTGCCCTTTGTGTTTCATGTCTCATGTGTCAAGCCCATGTTGTTTGGTCTGCCTCGTCATGTTTCCTGTTTTATTTTGAAAGCGTGCGGTGTTCCTTGCTCATTGTATGTAGTTTCACTTCCCCTGTCCTGTCATTAGGTTCATGTGTGTCAGCTGTTCTCCCTCATGTGTTTCCACTTCCCCTGATCACCTCATGTGTGTATTTAAGTCCTCTGTTTCCTGTATGTCATTGTCAGGTCGTCTGTTTGCATCCCCATAGTGTTTCGTCATAGTTTACTCAGTGTTCATAGGTTTGTCATAGTATTTTCACTGAGTTTCTTAGTCCTTTAGTTTTCTGAGTGTTCACAGTTTTTTCCTAGTTTTCATAGCTTCATGTTTTTTCATGTGCCAACATCCAAATAAAGGATCGTCTTCTGTTCAGCCAGCAACTCCGCCTTTCAGTGTCTGCTTCTGGGTCCTGTAAACTAAACTTATCGGCGCACCCCGCCGTGACAGCTGTTTTGTCAGACATA
>VUQG01030844.1:0-18849 GCA_015106755.1 Etia nguti | reverse complement strand
TTATGAAAACAGACCCGTTCATCGACAGTGCGCCTTATAATCCAGTGCGCCTTATGGTCCGAAAAATAGGGTGTATATATATAGATATTGTAAGTTTAGTTGAAGATCATAATTCTATAAATGTTACATTGACAGCAGTATATTTATAAACACAATACAAGTATATAGGACAGTATGTTGGACCCCTGTAGTTCTAGGCATCCCACTCCTGCTTTTTTTCCACACAAATCAAACAATATCTGATGAAAAGAACTTAAAATGTTTGATGACTTTGCTTCACAATAGAGTTTTTAAATGGACCCCAGTGGTATATTCATATGTGTGGGTTTGTGACATTAAGCAAGAAGTGGCCCATCTGTGTGGCAAATGTAACCCAAATGTCATGGAAGCTTATGGGAGGTTATTTACCATCATATAACAATATAGACTTTATTGTAATATAATTTATTTGTAAATTTTCCATAATTAGGAATCTTATTTTGACATTCTTCAGTTATTTCAGTCTAAAAATGTATTGAGTATACAGTTAAAAAAATGATTATTATTGATTTAAGTGTTACAGAATCACCAGTTTATCTATATTTTAATGTTACAATTATGCTATTATACTCTATAATTTATTACTGACTTATAAATGACCCGAGTCTGATATTTTAATTGCTAGAACAACTTGGTTGCTTGAGGGTTAAAAGCCTTTTTACCCTGTGAAGTTCCACTTGTACCACATCTTTACTGTTGCAAAAATCCCCCACAGATTTCAATTCAGGATTCTCTGATTTCCATGCCTATCTATTAGAAATGCCTCTGGTCTGCATTTTAGGAAAATCAGGGTTACACAAGGGTGCAATCCACATACAACTGTAAATATTGTTGCAGCTTAGTATGCAGCTTGTGAGCTCTGCTACAAATGCTACATAAACAAGTCCAAGTTTAGTTCCTGTTGCTGCAGAGTTTGCTAGTATCAAAGACAGACAGGAAGTACACATGAACTCAAGGTGTTTCCTAGCAACAAAAACCTAGTGATATAGCGAGGACCTCAACCGTTTCCCAGCAACAAAAAGCCCTGAACTCCAAAACCTGCAGCTGAGACATCTATCACACATACTGTTAAACACTAATGTTAAGGCAAATCAGAGAACTGTCTTTAGGGCCCAGCATCTCACAGGGTAAAAAGTGTGTTTGACAGACATTAGTCTAAACATATAAAGCAGAAATAGAGATGCTAGGTGTAACACAGAAACCGTTTCATGAGATAGTCTCTCTGCTCCCCACAAACAGTCACGATAAATGGCTGCCCCGCCCTAAGCCTGGTTCTGCTGGTGGTCTCTTCCCGTTAAAGGAGTTCCTTCACCCCCACAGTTACCGTATGCTTGCTCATAGAGAATCACCTGATCACTTGGGTTCTCTCTCTAATATTCTGGGGTTCTTAGTTTACTGTATAAAGTCCCTTGAGATGACTGCTGTATACAGTTGTGGTCAGAAGTACACAGTCATCATGGGCATTAATCTCATGAAATTTTAAGGCCTTTAATTATTTTTTTAACTGTTCTTTTTCCAGGGTGGAATGACTGTACAGCATACATATTTAATGACTTTAAAGAACAAGAATTGGGTGCGCTAGTTTGAATTATTTAGGATTTTCTCTCATCCATACAGGCTCAAATATACTTAAATCTTTTATAATGTGATCCTGAAGATTCAACCGTTTCTTTTACCTTGACAGGGCCAAGACCTATTAACTTCTCATTAGTGATCATGATTGACTACAGCTGGTAGATTCTCTTTGCCAGAACTCGTTGGATTGTCTAACACTCAGTCAATATCTAAGAAAGACAATTGTGGAAGGTCTCTTGGAACCATTTTTAAACAACTCCAGATGCCAAAACAACTGTGTGAAAGTACATGTTATTCAGATGTGTCACCACTTTGCCAAGGATGTTCAGGAACAACTCATGAACTAGAAACTGCTGGAACACCAGCAACACTGAATGAAGTGGGTTTTACGTCACCATGGACCGAAAGGGTGCCGACCAAGAATGCCCTGCTGCAAAATCGACACCTTCAAACTCGACTGAAATTTGGAGCTGCCCACATGTGGACATGTGGGCAGGAGGAGTAAAGGTGAGTCTTTCAAACCTAAGAACACTGTACCAACTATCAAGCATGGTGGTGGTAGGTGGTAGCATAATTTTCTGGGGCACTGTTTTGCTGACAGTGGCTCTGGTATACATTGCACAAAGTGGATGGAATAACGAAGGAGCATGACTACCTCCAAATTCTCCAACTTTACTTCAAATCAACAGATAGACAGTTGAAACTTGGACATAACTGGTCATCAAAAATGGATAAAGCAGGCTATCATTACACTTAAAATGTATTCCCAAGGCCCCCACCTCGTACCTGCTGAAAATTTGTGGACTAAGCTTAAAGGCAGAGTCTTAAAGGCAGCTCCACTAATAGTTCAACAAATATTAGTGGAGCTGTATGTACATATTTGAGCCTGTGGATTAGAGAAAATCCAAAATAAATTCAAACTTATGCACCCAATTCTTGTTTTTTTTAAGCCCCAAAATTATCATGTCCAAGACAAGGGTATGTAAACTTCTTCATTCATATAGCAGAGCTGAGCGGACGCGAGGTTTGTCCTCTTAACACACTGTCTGCACTGTAGAATATCAGCTGATATGCAGTCTTCAGTCTTGTGTAATATTATAATATTGTTAATTAAATGTATAATTAATAGTGTGTAATAAAATGTTTAACATGTGAGTAGTTTTGCAACATAATCCTGAGGTCTCCTTCTGCTTTCAGACCTATGAATCACCGCAAATCCAGGCCCAGTGATTCAAACTGAATAAAAAGAGTGAAGTGAAACAGAACGGCCTCACTATGAGGACACCAAAGTGACTCTGCATCTCTGCTTACAAAAAGGAATAAAATTAACACTTATTCACAAGAACAACTGCGCTTTCTGAAAGATAATATCTCAGAGCTCGGGGTTATCTGCGCGAGCATGCTTTCTTAAATATCTGATAACAACTCAGACTGGTCAACCTGCAGCAAACCAGAAGCCAGATGCTTAAAAACACACAGGAAGCATGAGAAACAGTGGATCTCTGTCTCCTGTGTAACAAAAGCAGAAAAAAGCTGGTTAAATATAATAATGCTCACCGCAGTTGTATTATCAAATGGGTTGTAAAGGTCCAGTGTGGCATATCCTGTGTTGCTGCTGTGTTGAGTCACTGCAGGGTCCTAGCAGACAGGACAAAGAGAGTTATTCAGCATAAATAAATCCTCATTTATTCATGTGTTCGCAGTTAATAAGAGCTACAAGTGGGCGAACACTGAGGAGGATCTGACAGGCCCTGAAATAAGTCACATGAGCAACAACACGCCTGCTATTACACGGAGCCAACACCAGCCACTTTCATCCACCCACCCATACATCCATCCATCCATTACCCTGACGTTAGCTTCATGCCTAACATCTCTCACCTGGAAAGGGTTTTGGTCTTCCATCGGTTCTGGGAAGCTCGTGTATTTTGACATCTCACTAGCGGCTAGCTTGAAGAAGCCACCGCGTACTCGCTGATGTCAGCGCTGGAGCAAAAAAGGAGAAGAAAAAAATATCCCTGCGTTTGTTTCCGTTTCAAAAACGAAAGAACAGGCGCGATGTGCTCGTTTTTAATCAAGGCAAACTATCTCCCCGCCCCTCCGGCTCTCATCTCCACCGTCACGGCTCTGGGTTTCACGCGGGTCGATGGGTGTATTCACCGGAGTTTTCTCTTATCAGGGGCCGGCTGTCAGTGTCCGGTTTGCGGCTGTGGGCAGAGCGCAGCTGTTGGTTTCTCTGGGAGGAAAAGGATCCGCGGTACAGGAAGTAAACAGCCGAAAGCTGGTCATGTGGCTGCTGCTGCAGCGGAAACACGCGGGCGCTGTCGCGGCTGAGATAATAACATGTATACTGGATAATATATATTATATTTGTTTATATTTAGGTGTACTGCTGTGTTTAGATAATAAGCGGCGAAATTCTGGCACAAAGAGTTGATCTTCAGTGGGCCAGACAGTTAAAGCTGTTTCCTAATGACCTACCTTTTTTTATTCTTTACCTTTTGAAAACCTTGCAGTGAGTTGGATGTGAGGTTGGACACTATAAAGACGGAAAAACTTACATGTATCGATTGGGTAGGGAGAGATATTTAGCTGGGAAGGAATTGCAGCAGGTTAGGGGGATTAAGGATAGAGATGGAAATGTAGTAATAACCGAAGAGAGTGTGTTGAAAAGATGGAAGGAATACTTTGAGGAGCTGATGAATGAAGAAAATAAGAGAAGGGTGGATGCCTGAAGACAGTGCAGAAGATGAGCAAGGAAGAAATGAGGGCAGTGGATATTACACTGTGGCAATAAAGAAACTGTGGTAATGCATGAGCAAGTCAGGAGTGGCAGAGAAGAATGTGAGGGTGGTGCAGGACGTGTGAGAAGAGCGAGAAAGTGGTGAGGTGTGTGGTAGGAGTGGCGGATGGGTTCAAAGTGGTGGTGGGATTACATCAGGGATCGACTCTGAGCCACTTCTTGTTTGTAGTGGTGATGTTGGCTGGCTGATGAAGTCGGGCAGGAGTCTTTGTGGAGTATGATGTTTGCAGTTGACAGTGGGATTTGCAGTCAGAGTAGGAAGTGGAGGGGGAAGAGAGGCTGGAAAAGTGCAGGACAGAATACATGTGTAATGGTGAAGCTGCAAGGACCAAATGTAGTGAGTTTAAATACCTGGGATCATCCATCCAAAGTAATGGACAGTGCAAAAGACAGTTGCTTCTTGGTTTGGTTTCTTGCACTTAACAACATCATTTACACCATCTCTTTTCTCATGCACTCTCTTACACCAGTGATTTTCTGACTGCATACATTATGATTAGTTTAAATTCTTTATTTATTTAAAAAAAAATAAAAAATGTGTTGTTAATTTACACTCATTTGCATCTCCCTTTTTGTCATGGCCGTGCAGTCTGGTTTGTGATGCTGGTTAGACCTGGTCAGCCTGAAGTGAAGCCTGAAGTTGGCTTTCAGTCAAATCCACTTAGGAATCAATCAAATATCAGTTTACTCTATGTAGTGACACAATGGGCAGCTTTGTTAAAGTGACTGGCCCTAAATGGTAACTAATAACACTTTCTGATACAGTCCCCTATATAAAGGGTTTAAAGGTTGGATTATTTGCTTAGTCTGGCTTTTAAAAGAGTTAATGTTCTAAAAATCAGTAATAAAGAGCATTGGACTTGCTCTATTTGAATAGAACTGGGGTTAATCATATATACTGGTTTGACCTCTGGCCCTGTGGTGATGAGCTGCATATTGTTTATTAACTTAATAGCATTTAAAATAATTGTTAGCCATGTTTAAACATTTACTTTTCTTTAAAGCGGTAAGAAACCGCTAAAGAAACACACAAAAGAACATTTTTTGTTATTGTTTAGTGTCAGACAGTCACAGGTGTGTTTTTATCAGGTAAGTCTTGTCAGTCTTTAGTATCTCATCCTGCTGCTTATTCTCGTGCTTTGATTTATGTTTTCAATTTGATTTATCATTCTAATAAGAGCTATACATTCATTATATTAGTGGTTCCTTTTTAGTTTGTGATCGTTCTGTTGCTTTTAAAGACGCTTTACCGTTCCAGTTTTGAATTCTTGGTTTTTTCCATTTTTTTCCAGCCAGCTTTGGAAGGTGTTTGCCTTTTGAATGTGGGCGCTTTGTTTTGGGCCCACATTGTTTTTTGGGTTTTTGTTTAAAGCTATAGTGAAAATAAACACTTGCCTTTTGTTCACTGATTCAGAGGAGGCAGATGTGTTATTCCACAACAAAAGAGATCTGTCCAGGAACTGTGACACTTTGTTCCTGATTTTGTGTTTGGTTTGAACCATTTGTATTTTGTGTGTGCATATGTTTTGGCCAATAAAGGCTCTCTTTTATTCACCTTGCTTGCCTGTGTATCTTACACTTTGCTCTTCTCCTTAGCGTTCATGACGGTGAGACTGTTTGGAATGAGCTTAACTGAAGTTTTGAGTTTAACAGCTGGAACTTCCAGACCATCAAAGGTAGAAGCACAGTTTTTATGCAGACTGGTTAAAGACATTTTGAAAAATGCCTGGCAAAGGCCTCTGAGGCTCCTTTAAAATTATTAACCAAAATAATTCATCCATGAATCTTTCTGTGATGTTATGAAATTTCTGCTGATGGCTAAAAATGGTGCAAAAAAAAACAACAAAAAAAAAAAACCCCTACATGAATGGCTCATCTCAGTCTCTGATACTACTTTTGCCAACTTGAACTTCTCCTTTGACAATAAAAAGGTAATTACCTGTTCCTCCATTAGATGTCACTCTTGCACACAGCTGATCTCAGCTAAATGTGATTCACAAAGCAGATTTAACCTCAGTTACCTTTTAAAAAGCTGGGACTAAGGAAAACTTCTTACACATTTTTTTTTTTTAATTAAACCCCCTTTAAAGGTTATAATTTTTACTCCAAAAATGCTTTCTTCAGAGTTTCGTACAGGTCATACTCTGGCACAGACTGACGCTCATGCTTCTCCTTTGATCCCAGCTTGTGTGCAGAATGCTTTAAAGCAACTTTAAAGTTTTGGGGTTTTTTTAACTTCTCACATATTACCCTGCTGTCAGGAGCAGAGAGGAGCTTTAGCTCCACCAGTTTATACACATTTCATGGCCTAATGAGTTTGGACAATTCAGCCTCCTCTCTCTTCATTATCTGCTTCTGCAAATCACGTTGGGGGTCACATGGGAGAGGACAGTCATGGGGTTTCCTTACAGACACACAGGCTGTCTCACACACACAGCACACACTCTGATATAATTACTGTACATTAGTGACTTTTTATGAATATTTCTCTTCATGCATGAATAGGCATGCATTAATTACCACTAAATATTTAGCATATGTAAACTGAGCTATGTTAAGGAGGGCTCGGTGCATTTGGACACTTGTTGCTCACACATGAACTTCTTTTTTTTTTTAATTATTTTTTTTGGTTTTTATCAGCTATACATTCATAATTTGGGGAATATTTCCATTAAGAAAAGGCCAGAAATTCCCCTTATGAAATGGTCCATTTTAAGGATGTGCTGCTTTTCTTCATTTTACATTCTTGTAGACTGAAAAATTTGGGATTTTGGGGGATTCACTGAAAAAAAAAAATCCTCATTGACAGCCTTAATAATGTCTATAACACATATATTATTAATATTGACTGGAACAGTTGATGTGTTTCATATCACTGCCACTGAAGTGCCATATTTACACTCTTCACAGGTTGCAGAATTACTAGCAGCAACTTCTGTAGCCCAACTGCTGCTCCTAAACCTACTCACAGGCTCCGCTTCATTTGTGTTTATGGCCTCAGCTAGCAGCATCTGTGTTTGTCAGCTGACTTCTGTGACTCATCATTTCCTCTAATGGGTCTCGTCATGATTGGTCCAAATGGCCCCAAATCAAAAGCTGGACTTGGGTGCCTCCCAGTCCGAAAACCGCAGAATTCCTCAGCCAATCGAGCAATGCGAGGCTCCATGACATCACTGCCTGAGGAATGAACTGGCATAATAATTGTTTGGAAAATGACCCAGCTAAGGAGGGACCAGTTTGGACTGCTCCTATGAGGCTTCCAACCATCAGTCAAAGGGGTCATTTAGGCAGACTTTTGGGCATGTTATGTGTGCGTGTGTTTGCGCAATGCCAGTTTTCTTGTTGAGCAAATAGCAGGGAACATTCCAGCCTCTCCTGAGTGCAGTTAAAGTGCTGCGGTTTTGATGAGCACTTACACAATACCGTGGGCTTCATTGAGGCCATTCAAAATACACATTCTGGTTGTGAGACATAAAAGCACGTACATCATGGCTGAGGTTGTGTAAGCCATAAATACTTGGTCACACATAATACTTTCAGTGTTTTCAGTGTTTTTCAAGTACACATTTTTAGGTACTTTACTTAAATACACCTAATTTATCTCGACTATGCTGTTGTATACTTGTAATCTTCTGCATTTCAGGCATTTTTACTGGACTACCTTAACATGATAGCTATTATTATACCACAGGTTTACCTTTTTAAAAAAAAAAAACAACCCAAAACCAGGACCTTCTTGCTGTGGTGCAACAGTGCTAACCACTGCGCCACCGTGCTGCCCTGCATCTAAACGAAGTTAAAGTGCTACTAAGTGTGCCAAGAAAATATCCCCTGCACCATTATGCCACCAGCAGCCTGAAGTGTTCATATAAGGCAGGATGGATCAATGCGTTGGTGTTGTTTACACCAAATTCTGACCCTACTAGTAGAAATCAAGATCCATCAGATCAACCAACAAATTTCTAATCTTCTGTTATACAGTTCTGGTGAGCCCATGTGAACTGTAGGCTTAGTTTCCTGTTTTTAGTTGACAGGAGCAGCGCCCGATGTGGTCTTCTGCTGCTGCAGTCGATCTGAACAACGACGTGATTGTAACAAGTGGTTATCTGAGTTACTGTTGCCTTGCTAACTTTCAAAGGAGTTTGGACATTAAGAAAACATTTTCTCCCCGAGAACTGGCATTCACTGGATATTTCCTCTGTTTTGCACCATTCTCTGTAAACCCAAGTGATGGAAAATCCCAGCAGATCATCAGTTTCTGTAAAAACTCAGACCGGCTTGTTTAGCACCAACAACCATGTCACATTCAAAGTCACTTAAATTCTGATGCTCAGTTTGAACTTCAGCAGGTCATCTTAACCATGTCTGCATGCCTAAATGAACTGAATTGCTGTCATGTGATTGGCTGACATTTGTGTTAACAAACAGTGAGTTTACACACTATATTGTCCAAAGTATTCGAACATCTGCCTTCATATGCATGTGAACTCGAGTGACATCCCATTCTTAATTAATATGCTTTAATGGTTTCGGTACACCATTTGCAGCTTCAGTCAACCATCTAAATTGGATGGGTAAGCGGATGTTGAGGCACATAGTGTGCAGATGTCACCAACTTTCTCCAGAGTCAATTGCTACAGTCCTCCAAACTTCATGTGGTCTTTGGATCAGCTCAAGAACAGAGAGCTTCATGGAATGGGTTTCCGTGGCCAAGGAGCTGCATCCATGAATTGGAGCCAAACCTTCTCATGAATGATCAGGATTGATCGAAAATTCCCATAAACACTCCTAAATCTCGTGGAAAGCCTTCCCAGAAGATTTGAAGCTGTTATAGCTGCAAAGGCTGGGCCGACATCATGTTAAACCCTATGGATTAGGAATGGGACGTTACTCAACTTCATATATGTGTGAAGGTGGACAAGGGAATACTTTTGGTAATATAGTGCAAAACTAGTGGTATGGTAGCAGTTCCACCAGAGAGTCTGCTCTAAACTCCTCTGCTGGTTTCAATGAATGACATTTCACGACCAAAAGAGGTGAACTTAGCTGTGAACAAATAAGTGTTACAGAATCTTTTTGTCTTGTTTCCTGCCACTTTAGTTGTCTCACATACCCTAAGGTTTAATAATGATAAATGATAGTTAACAGGTTAAGTACATTTAAATTTTAAGTACATTTTGCTCATCATACCTCTATACTTTTACCTCTTTCCCCCATAAAGACATTTGACAACCTCCCCTGTACCCTTAATGACGAGTTTCAACACATCGATATATGTGTACGGGCCCTCACTAACTTCTTATGCACACTCAGTCATTTTGTTTTCAAAGCAGACTTGAAATATGGCAGAAACCCCTCAGTTCAGAAAAGAGAGACATTAGTAGTCCTAGTAGAGATAAAATGTAAGGTGCATGGCTGTACTTGAGTAAAAGCTTTGAGTACTTTCTCCTCCAAATACACACACATTCCCACTGAGGTTATTAATGACAGTCATCCTAAAGGAGGCCAAGTCCACCCACTGCTTGCTCAGCAATGTGTATATAAACTGGGAAGAACTTCAGAGGGGTTCTTGTCTGCACACTGTTTGCAAACCTGGGAAAACTATCACGGCCTGTGAACCATAGCTGTTCTCTTCTCAGGAAGTGCCTGAGACCCCGGAGGTCCATTTTTCACAGCAAGGTGAGGCTCAGACTAAACCACGCTGCTGAGTTTTAGGTGAGCAAAGGGTAGACTTTCTTGTTAACTCTTGGCTCTCATTTTGTTCACACCCCAATATGGTGACAAATAATATTTTAGAGAGGAAATAGCTGGAAGTGTCCCAACACAACATAACAGGAAGTCGGTCAACACTTTGTAACTGGGCACAGAACCAGAGAGAAGAGAGGCAGGGAGTTTTTAATGAGCATGCTCTGCAAGTAGGCACAGCTGGAAAGCGGAGCATAGATTGTATAAACTCTCCTGATGCTAACTAATGTTCTCATGGCCACCCTCTGCCTTTCCCCTCACTCATTTCATTTTCCTCTCCACTCCCTGTTTCCCCCTCATCTTTGCCAAGTGTCTCTCAAAGCAGAGTTTATGAAATATGAATTGTCTTTGGGAGTTTTCAAACTAATCAAATACATATTGTAGTGATGAAAGAGAGCCCCCAGAGGACAAGGATTTGCAAATGGAAACAGCTTTTGGGGGAAAGGGTGTACGAATGGCAGACAGTAATGTAAAGTGATATGCAGACGGGAATAGGAGGTGCCGGGAGGGGACAACATAAAGAACGAGAGCTTGAAAAGGAATCAGATTTATATAAAACTGTTTATTAACATCTTTAAAAAAGATTTAGACACAGCTATAAAGCTTTATTTATTTATTTTTTTTAAAAAGGAATGTAGTATGATACATAAAGAATAAGTTTTACTGTTATAAAAACAATAATTGTACCAGCTGAAGCATTTTGACCACTGTTTGACCTGACCAACACCGACTCTCTGGGAGGAAGAAGAAGAAGAAAAACGAGGCGAGTAAATGTAAACCATGCGTGAGGCACAAAACACAAGTATTGTATGACAGTCCTGGGGAAAAAAAAAATCTTCATTCCCTCTCATAAACTCTGGTGCAGACAACGTCTCCGGCAGTCATTGTCTGAAAGAAAACAGCAACACAGACACAGATAAGAGATAGTTCATGTTTTTTTTTTCTTTTTTAAAGCTGTTTAACAACCATTTTGTCAGCAAGAAAAAGGTCGAGAACAGGTGTCCTGCAGCAGGATGTCTTTTAAGGCAAAATTTATTTTACCCAAAGGAAAAACCAGAGATTTTTAAAGGTAGTCACATGACTCAAGAAAAAAAAACCTGTTAGATTCATGGTGCTTAGAATAAGAATCCCACTAAAATATGCATGACTTGAATTTTGATTGCTGCAATTTTAAGTGAAATACAATGCTTTTCTCATGCAGCAATATCCCATTAGTCTACTTTTATGCAAAATCTGAAACCATCACGACTTCCAGTTCTGTACACTGGTCATTCTTAAAGAGCGTGGATAAACTTTGAAAAGCCAATAAGAAAGCTAAATCTTTGTTAGGACAGCAGCTCACAGTTTCATGATTACATCTCTGAAGAGGCTGAACTTTCCCAGTATATTCAACTGTGATGCTAAACCAACATCATAATGCATAAAAATGTTTAAAACATAAAAATATTGAGCACAAAAAGGCAAGCTTCAATTAAATTAAATTTATACAGCACCAAATCACAAAACTCCAACGATCAGGTTATCCCCTATGACCAAGCACTTGGCAATAGTGGGGAGGAAAAACTCCTTTTTAACAGGATAAAACCTCCAGCAGAACCAGTCTTAGGGAAGGGCAGCCATCTGCCATAACTGGTTGGGGGTGAAACAAACATGTAACACACAAAAACATCAGGGGACATCAGATTTCTTTATGTTTTTGCAAATTATTACATAATACTTTCTACATAGCCCTTGTGTACTCCACACTGGGGCAAATTTCCTACTTTAAATGTATTACACCGGTAGTTTTCACCTCCATTCAGTCACAGCCTGCTCTAACTGTGACTGGTCAACACTATTCTGAAATAGAAAACATTTCAGCAGAGGTACACCAGAGTCTTCAAAATTGTGGAACAATTTCAGAATAATAAACATAATAAACTTTTAATATTTCATCATCGATTGCAGTTAGTATTATTAAAAGATTCTGACAATCTGGAGAAATCACAAGGCCTGTGACCTTCAGCCAATCAGTCAGCATCGCATTAGAAACAGACATGATTCTGTTATTAAAAAAAATCACTGCATGGGCTCAGAATCACTTCCAGAAATAACTGTCTGTGATCACAGTTCACCCTACCATCCACAAATGCCAGTTAAAGCGCTATAATACAGAAACACAGACATCTTTTCATTTAAACTGGACTCAGGCAAAGTGGAAAGCCGTTCCTTAGTCAAACGAACCAAAATTTGAAATTCTTTTTTGGAAAACATGGACACAACGTCCTGCAGACTAAAGAGGAGAGGGACTTTTCTGACTTGTTATCAGCACTCAGTTCAAAATTCTGCATCACTGATGACATGGAGGCACATCAGTGGGCTGTGAAATTGGCAGCTTGCACATCTGGAAAGGCACCAACAGTGTTGAACGGCATATTCAGGTTTTAAAGCAACATATGCTCCCAACCAGCATTTCCAGGGAAAGCCTTGCATTTTTCAGCAAGACAATGTTTTTGTTATGAAATTCAAAATGAGCCAATATTTTTCTCCGTTCAGAGATTTGACGTGTGTTCTGTGTTCTGTTGTGAATAAAACATGGGTTTTATGAATGTATTACTCCTGGAAGCTGAAAATGAATTCAAATCTTACTTGGGGGTCATAAAATATCTACATTGAGGCTTTAATCAATAGCAATGTTCATTTTGTACTTATTTTTTAACTCCAATTGTACGTACCAGTATGAGCTCTCCATCATTGGTCAGCTCTCGGGTCCATGCCGTCTTCGGTCCATCGCCTTTCTGTAAAGTTTGTTCGCAGCTGATCTTTCTGTCTGTTTCCCACTTAGGAAAACTCTGCAGGGATTCACATGAGAAAAAGTATCAATGCCCGAATGAAGTTATAGCAAAGTTCAGGTTTGGTCATAACTGGAGCTCAGTGTGCTGGTTGCTGCACGTCAGAATGTTTTCACGGCCTGTCCTTCATCACCCACTCAGTATGAAGATGAAGAACAGATCTCTTCGAGTTGCACTGAAATTATTTCCATATGTTTCTTTTGCACAGAGCTGGGGCTAGTTATGCTGTCCTTGGCCAAATCCTGGTATGCATGTACTAACATTACACACTTTTTGTGTTTTTGGTTCATTTGAAGTAAAGAGACATGTACCGTGCAGGGATGTCCATCCACCGTGGTCTCGCTGAAAGACTGACCCACGGTGAAGGAGACATTGGTGGTGCGGACGCTGGTGGATGTCTTGATGGACAGAGTCTCTTCCTGCTGGGTGATTTCAACTGCCGGGCTGGAGGCCGCTGCCACTGCAATCTTCCTCAAGAACACGTTGACACCTGACCACAGACACACAGACCAAATGTGAAACCAGAGCTGTGCAGTGCTGGTCTCTACAGAGGGGAATGAGTATAACCATAGCCGTGCGTGCCAGTGGTTTTCAGTGTTAAACAGGCAAACTTTATCTGAAGGCCATGCATGTTTTACTCTGATTTCCCCACATTCTGCTAATTTTACAAGGTCTTTATAGGACACAGCGCTAGGAAGTTTTATTGCATACTCTTCAACAAAATGAAATATTGTCTGTCTTTCCAGTCTGATTCCTCCATAACAAAGGTTATGCATGAAATCATTTCTGGAAGCCTAAACATTTTCAAAACAGTCTGTGTTGCTGCATTGCCACACAGTAACCCAAGTCTGAAAAAATAAAGCAGTGAAATGCTCATTGTGATTCACTTCTTTCAAGTCTATACATGCAGGCTATAGTGAATGAAGTAAAAAAACAAGAGCATTAATCTCACAAACATATGGCAAGCTTCAGAAAATGGTTCCTGGTAATGAAGAACATATGTGATTTTCTCTTAATAAGGCACAACATACAAAACCACTGGTATGAAACCACTTATTTCTGTTGTTAAAGGCACAGTTCACTGCAAAAATAAAAGTAATTCATTAGCCTGTCAAATGAAAAATACCCTGAAGTTTGTTAATCCTCACAGCCTGAACCACTTTTCAAAGAAATCAGTTCATAATCCTCAGCTTTTTTTGAGATTTGAGATAAGCATTGATTATATGACACCCAGAGTCTGGTTTTCTAGAAGAATATTTCTAATAGTGATCACTGAAGATGAGAATCAGATAAGGTGTGACGCATTGTGTGCGTAAAACATAGACAACTGGAAAAACTGTAGAAAATGAATCCATCTTTATGTGTCTTGTAGTTTTGCATCTCTCTTTTTGTTGTCATTTTTGAGTTTCTGTAGTCTTTTTTGGAGTAGGTGTGAATGTTTCTTTTTTAAGTTCTTTGATTTAATGTTCAAAGAGCAATGGTAAATGGACTGGTCCTTATACAGTTCATTTTTTGCGCTTTATATTTGTTATAGAGCTTTTTATTCATCCATTCACTTTTTTCTATCTTTCACCGACATTCATACTCTGATGAACCCAAGTTGGAGAGCAACTTGGGGTTTGGTATTTTGCCCCAGGATACTTTGGAGACCGGAGCAGGGATCAAACCACTAACCTTTCAGTCAGTAGATGACCCACTCCACCTCCTGAGCTACAGCCACCCAAATATTAGCAGAGTTATTCAAGTGAATATTGTCTCTCAATCTGAAATGGAAATATTTATACAGGCTTCTTATTTCTTTGTGATAATTTGTTATTCCTTCGCCTGGACACATCTGCTAAAGCTGGAAGGTTTCTCACCAGATCCCATATGACATCACTTCTGATTTCTTTGGTTCAGTTTAAGATTTTGGTGATCACTTTCCGAGGTCTTCATTATCAGTTCTCTCTCTATATTAGGGAGCTTTTTCAACCAGAAAATCTTGCTGATGGTACCTTGGTCCAGGATGAGGACCAAAGAAATTCGTGCTCTGGGAATTTTTTGGGGGGGGGGTTAAGTTCTAAGTCCATAAACTGGATCTGTGGACACTGTTGATACCTTCAAGAAGACCCACCTGTGCAACCTCATTTTTATTTACTTGCATCAGTTTAAACTCCTCTATTAGTCCCATCTATTCTTTTGCATCATTTTCTATGTTACTATGAAGCACTTTGCGACTTTTGTTCTGTAAAAATACAGCAAGAAAAGAAAAGGTTGAATGAATAGCAGCATGTAAGTGTTGCCAGTAGAGATGTAAATTATTGTGAATGTAACCTTTAGCTGTGTGAGTTGGACTGGCTTCAGAGATTAAAAAACACCCCGAAAAATCTGATTCAGACCAGATTTCCTCATGCATTGGTAATAACAGAAGCAACAGGCGCTCAGAATCTCTCTCTCTCTCTCTCTCTCTCTCTCTCACACACACACACACACACACACACACACACACACACACACACACACAGCCCTAGATTAAGCCAGAGAGGCCCCAGGCAGTGTAGGAAAGTCAGTCTCAGACCTGGCAGTCTGCTGGGGCCCATGTCGAGGCTTAGTTCCGTTTACACTGGCTCTAATTACAACCGCATGAGCCGGAGCTTGCCTCAGATGAGCCTAGTCTCACCGTCCTCCATAGGATATTTGTCTTCACGTTTTTAAGGGAGGCCACCGTGTGGCCCTCGCCCGACCTCTCGCTCCTTCTTTAAGGCAGAAAGCCTGTGTGGCTTAACAGAACTAATATTCCCAGGACCACATTAGCCACTATGCAGGAGCAAGCCAGTTTAGCCACATGCAGAGCCACTTCAGATCGCTTTGGCTCTCCACCTGATTTCTGAGCCCAGCGGATAATGCCAAAATGACTGACAGGACTTTTTATCGAGATGCATCCCTCTCCCTTCCTTTTTCTTTTACAGGTCATGATTAAAATCCGTGCACAACATGCAGTTTAACTCTAAAGTAGCATTAAACACTCAAACGTTCCGCGTGTAAATTATTTTTTATACATAAGAAGAAGATGCTCCTCTTTTATAATAGATCAACGCCGTTATTAGGCATTTTTTAAGAAAGCAAATTAAATGAGCTAATTGACGCGAAAGTCCAAATATAATAATTGAAAAATCTATTCACTCACCAAGCGCTCTCAAAAGTTCCTCGAAGTTTTCTGAAGACTTCATTTTCCATTTTCCAGAGAAATCCGTGACTTTATTCTCCATTTCTGTGGAGGCACTTGCAGAAATTAATATTATTGCTAATATTGGCGGATTATAGGAGTATTCTACTCGCAGTCACTGGGTCTCTATATGTCTGTCCTCCTGCGTTCACCGGTTGGTAAAGTCGTCTCCTCAGCCTGCATCTGCGCCTATATTCATTGGCTGACTGCTCGCCTGGATCTGATGCCGGTCCAGCCAATGCAGAAGCTAGTGGCAGGGAGGGACTTTCCCCCCTCGCTCCCCGATTCCAAGTCTACCCTCCACCTCTGTCAGCATGGTGAAAGATTTGGATAAGAGCTGGAGAATTCACTTCCAGTAAGTCCTTTGATGTTGATGAGCTGCCAGCTCGGATATTAAATAGAAGCGTTAATTGTTTTTAAGATGGCACCAGTTGACAAGAGCTCCCGATAATAAAAAGCATGGAATGAGGATCGAAGTGATTGAAACTTATTAAGTCTCAGACTATTTAAGAAGCATGGGTGTTTGGTTTTATAGGGCTGGAATGTGAAATCAGATATCAGGTTAATGTGTTTAGCTCCAAAGCTGGGGTTGGAAAGCTGGTAATGAAAAAGGAAAAGATAAGACAGCCAGCTTGAGGCATCCATCCAGGAACATGCCATCGGCATTGCCACCCTGCAATTAAAACTTTAGAGCATGAGTGTCAAACTCATTTTAATCCAGCGACCACATAGAGCCCAGTTTAAACTCAAGTGCAAACCAGACCAGCAAAAACAAGGCTTAAAAGCCCATTTAAAAAAAAAAAAAAAAGTGTTTCCCTTTCTTTCAGCACAAACAGCACAAGAGAAGCGCAGGACTACATAAACAGAGAGGGTGACCCGGGGTGCGTGTGATCAACGCAGACATGGAGGAAGCAAAACCTAAAGCAATAACTATCAAAGCAAAGCAAGAAATGAACAGAATCAAGCAGCAGGGGAAGAAAGGAGATGGTGAAACATGCCCTGGACTGTTTTTGTGGCCAATAAGACTCATGTTACTGATAACTGGTTTATTTATGAGAATAAAAAAGCTTATATTTAATATACCTGATAAAATTTATATCATCATCACACCTGGTCTTTATCTGAACTGGACAGGGGCTGGTTACTATCCTCTCAGTGAATCACAGTTCAAATGCTCCTTTTCTTTGCATGCACACCACGATTATTTTTGCAAGAAGACAATAAAACAAGGTCATTCACATTTAGATATATTTGGTTTGTTGTGCATTAAATATATTGGAGCGGTGTAGAAAAGGGCAGAAAAAGTTGCACTGTGTCTTTGTGGATCTAAAGAAAGCATATGATAGGGTGCCAAGAGGGGAACTGTGGTCTCAGACTATTGAATTGAATTGAATATGATAGGGTGCCAAGAGGGGAACTGTGGTCCCGATGAGGAAGTGAGGAGTGGCAGAGAAATATGTGAGGGAGGTGCAGGACATGTATGAGGACAGTGAGACAGTGGGGAGGTGTGCAGTGTGAGTGACAGCTGGTTTCAAGGTGGGGGTGGGATTACATCAGGGATCGGCTCTGAGCCACTTTTTGTTTGCAGTGGTGGTGGACAGGCTGACAGATGACGCCAGGAAGTAGTCTCCATAAACTATAATGTTCACAGACGACATTGTGATCCGTAGTGAGAGTACAAGGACGTAATTGTAATGATGCAAAGAGCAGAGATAGTGAAGGTGGATGAGTTTAAATGTCTGGGTTCAACAATCCAAACCAAACACGGTGCACAAGAGCGGTGAAGAAGAGAGTGCATAAGAAAACAGACAAAATAATAATAATTTTAAAATGGGCTAAATTAATTTGATTGCAGGTTGGGCAATGCAATGACAGTAATCAGCAGAAATCAGCAGAAATTGATAAATAAATAAACAATTTGCATATTCACTCACGTTTCATCAGTGGGATGTGTGTTTTCATAATACTCGAATGTGGATGAAACTTACTGGCAGGATCTCTAAATGCAACCTTTATTTATACCCTTGTGTTTCTCTCTCTCTCTCTCTCTCTCTTTCACACACACACACACACACACACACACACACACACACACAGTGACTCAGTGCCAAGAAGGTTTCAGCAGCGCTGGATGAGACGGGATTCCTCTGGAAACACGATGCACTGCATTCGCCCAACAAAAGGAGTCATGATGTTATCTGTGCAGGCTGTCTAAGCATTCCTCCCCATGGCACCATGCAGATACAGTAGCCTATAGAGTTACACAAACATGGGAGTTGACCTCATCTGCAATGTTATGCAGAGAAAGGGCAGATTAATTAGACCCACCTTACACACAGCAGCATTCACCGCAAGCTGACCTCGGACAGAAGACAACAGCAGCGCACAGGGAATGAGAAGAAAAAGAGGAGAATGGCCCTGATGAAAGAATAACATCGGACACTGCTCTCCCTGCTGCTATGACAACAGATGTAACTCCATGAAGCTGGGATTCCCCTGAAAGCTATCTCCCTTTATACAGCCTGTAATGGCAGCAGTTTGATTCCCTGCTCTGGAGAGACCTGACTGTTTGTTTGTTTGCTTTTCTCTCTCTGATTATTTCAGATTTTTTTATTTTTGTGTGTGTGTGTGGGGGGGGGGGGGGGGGGGGT
>VUQG01030836.1:0-12670 GCA_015106755.1 Etia nguti | reverse complement strand
CGATATATGGAGCAACTGCCTCTTCTTCTCCCCCCCTCCCTCTCCTGTTTCTACTTCAATCATGAAACTGATCAATGATCAGCTGATCGGCTTTTCTGTCACAAGTCCGTCTCTCTTGTTTGTTTATCGCCCACTTTGCGCCAGAAAGAGGAAGCCAGCGGATAAACAACAGCAGCACATTTAAGCTTGATAAGCTGTTGTTAGAATTGATTTAATGTTACTTTCTACCCCAGGATCCTTTTCTAAGTAGCTGACAGCTGGTAACTGTACAGGGGCGGGTCTAGCAAAGTTTTGCCAGGGGGCCAGGTAGGGCATTAACAGGGAAAGGGGGGCACAAAGAAATATTTTTTTTTCTTATTCTCATTTAAAATGTCTAGCTTTAATAAATAATTATCTGAATCTTACAACCAAAGTTTTCATCTGGTGTAAAATGTGTGGAAGTCCATTATTGTATATAGTAACTATTAAGTCTAATATATATCCTAGTAAGCTATAGTACTTTGTTGAATCATGTTGAATCTATTTAATTATTGTAGAAAAATAATTGATTTCTGTGCATTTGTTTTACATGTGTACTAAATTAAAGTAGATTACGTTGATTAAGCGTTATGAGGCGGAGGGTGGGAGGTGGTTCCCTATGTTTTTTTGCTCGGAGTTGGCAACCCTATTAGTTAGGTTGTTTAATATTTCTGCTAAGTACTCTTTAGAATACCAGAATAGGGAGGATGGTGTAGGTTTAAATTTATTAGATTGATCAGTATTGCTGAACTATGAAATATTTTGGGTGCAGTGTATTTTTTGCATAAAGGTATAACAGAATAGCTTGAATGTTTTGCTTTTTAAAACTTGAGTATGAACTTACACAAAATGCAGCAAGATGTTAAAAAAAAACCCCAAAAAACAGTTTTGTTGATTGTAAAATACACTATATCAGATTCATATCGGTATCGGCAGATATCCAAATTTATGATATCGGTATCGGACATTAAAAAGTGGTATCGTGCCATCTCTAGTCTGGACTTTATAATAATATGGGAACCATAAGCTTAAATAAACACAAAGGTACAGAGTGTGATGATGAGGATGAGGAGTTCCATAATAATGTTCTCTGTTTGTTAAACCTGTGCAGATATTCCACCCAGCTGAATCCCGACCCTTGCTGGCCATACATCGTGCCTCTAATTTTTGTCTACATGCTGCTTATTAACTGTAACACTTTAAAGCTCAGCAACAGGTAGGAGCACACCTGCCCAGCACACACATTCCCAGTGAGGTCCTTCATGCTAACAGGTAACTTGTTCTTCATGTTTTTCAGTAAACTGCTGCCTCTGACCTCCTGCCTCCCTCTCCCCTTGGCCATCATCATGGTGACTTTCTCTCCTCTTCACCTCTACAGAATCACCTACTTCCTGTTGGCGTCACTCGTCCCGCTGGCCTTGTGCTGTCTCCTCTGACAGCACCGGGCTGGTTTCAGTCTCCATTTTCACCATAGCATGCCTCTCTCTAAGTTGCAGCCTGACTCTCTGAGGCTGGTTGAGGACTTTCTGTACCGGGCTGCCATGGAGCAGAGCCATAGACATACATAGCCTGGTTAACTTCCTGCTCACTGTTAGCACTAAAGGCTCCGTGGTGATTACACAGGGTGTTTTAAAAAGAGAGGGTGTAGTGGCCTTGGAGTGTTTGGTGCAAATATGGCTCTGTTGGATTGTCCTGAAACCATGTTTGCCTTACTCTGTATATCTATAGCTCTGCCTTCAGGGAGCGCCAGCTCCACAACCAGTGAAGCTTCTGATATGAGAGACTGTGGACAGGGTGTTACTGTTATAACATGATGTTGTTTCTGGTGTCGACAGTGGCGTCGTTCACTGTGGTCACTGTGCTGTAAACTCCTACACTGCCTACTGCTTAGCAACGACTTCCAGCTCTAACTGTTATCTGCTCACTGTTGTAGTACCACCTCTAAACCAGAGGCAGTGTATTACATTTATTCCATTAGAGAAATCCAAAGCAGGCATGTTTACGTTCTCACTTATTTGTTGCACAATATTGACGGTGGCTGCAAAATGAAGGGTTGCACTGAGGAAGGCTTGTCATGGGATTGGAAGTAGAATTTGCTTTTTGCTGGTGTTGTGTTGGGGTTAGTATTTATCTTACGTTTGAGTGCTGGTTTAAGTTTGTTTTCATTTCATATTTGAAATTTTTTTTAAAAAAAGATAACATAAAAGAACTTGTAGATTTGGATTGTAACAATTTAACAAGGAGAGGATAGAGTTGGTCTGTTTTTTGCACTGTCAGGGGAAAAAAATCAAATCAGCCCCACGTTATTTATCTTGGCAGCTCCTGACTTCCATATTTTTTCTTTGTTTCAGAACAAACCCTTCTACTTCCCACTGAGGATTCTAAAACTGCTCACAAAAGTTTATTATCATTAATGTTGCTGTGAACCAGATATAAATGCTGCATTGATTTGGGACTATTTTCAGTTACGGATTGTTACAAATTTAATGCTCTAGTTACTTTCTCCAGCAGCTGGACAGTGTGAAGTAGAATACAGTGGAAACGGGTTTTGGTCTTTTCATGGGACTGGTTGAAAATAAGAATGACGTGAGACCTTTTACAAGAAATATGACGGAAATAAGACTTTTGTTTTAATGAAGAGTTGCTCAAAGAAGAGAGATCGTCGGATATGTTGAAGCTTTTGAATTGAAGGAGTCATAGAGAAAAATTCTGTTGCCACAGTTTCTTCAAACTGTTATCATTGCTGAAAACAGTTTTCTGAATTTTGTGTGTCTGTTTGAGTGCTGTTATAACATGTAGGCCTGACTTTTTGTTGCCTTTTTGTTCAATTTATGTTGCCAACTTTACATTTTTAAGCCAGTTTCACTTACAGTAGTTTGACCTTAAATCAGTTTAGTCAGTTAAATCAGTTAAAATGTTTTATTGTAAAGACTGACTTAACTAATGCCAAGCGATCAATATGTGGGTGTTGTTCTCTAAGATTACTTAATTTTAAAAAAAAAAAGGGAAACATGTTGTCAAACATTATTTTGGCTGCTGACCAAAACACATTCAAGTTCAAAATGTGTCTAAAATTGACTGTAATTCCTCAATAGCTTGGAGATTACTTTTACTCAGCCCCTCAAATTAAAGCAGAGCGACTTTACTTTAAGCCTGAGTCACTATGTCACTCTAACTTGAATATGTTTTATTCAGCAACTAAAATAAATCAACTTCAAGCATATAAGAAGCTAGCTGTGAGAGTTCAGTTTTGTATTTCATGTCACGCCTTTCTCTCTGGAAAATTATGGAGGGCCAAAACTGCTAAAATAATACATTCATAAACAAATAAGATAGTAAATGCATTAAAAGTAATACATAAAGATTAATATAAGTATTAATTAATGTTATAAAATGTTCCATAAATTAATTTTTTTTTTCCATGTTATGTTTAACTTGTGATTTAATCTTCCATTGTTGTTAGTTTATAGTTAAGTTGTGTGTTTGGAGGCAAAGAGGAAATGATCTGAATGACAGCACCTTCATTTTGATGAAGAAAAAATCAGCTTGAGCTATATAAAAACGAAATAAAGGAACAAGTTTGTGGAGATAAACGGAAGGAAAACATTTTATGGAAATGAAGAAATACTATATAATTGTAATTATGGGAAACAATACGGTGACAAATATGTCACTTTTTTTCATTAATTGAATTGTACAACTTTTTACTTTAATTTTTAATGTTTATAATTTGATCTTTATTCATTTCCTTGTTGTACATGAATTTTGACAGTTTCGGTCCTCCGTACTAACCGTGTCTTATTTTATTTCTGTCTTACGTCCTGCTGCTGCTGCTGCTGCTGCTGTGCCTTTTTGCTTTCTCATGTAAGCAGCAGTTTGTGTTCAGTTCTCAGCAGCTGTGCACTGGCTGAAGGCCTACGTTGAATGTAAAGCATATTTCACTCCTTTGTGTCCACTCGCAAAGCTCCTCTGTTTTATTTACATTTAATTTAAAGTGTGGGACTCTATAGTAACTAAATACTAAAGATTTAGGGACCAATCGAGCTCACAGTCAGAAGTCGACACGCTCTGCAGAAACCACTGTTCCCAATGTGAATGTACCTGCACTGAATGTCTCTGTGTGTGTTTGAGTTTATACAGTGGTGTAAGTGTTCAGCTTTTCTGTGCACTTGTGCATTTTTGGTGCAGTTTTAGTGCTTTGAGATGCACATCGTCTGCCTCGCTGTGAATCGGTGGCAAACACAACTTTGTAGAACAAATTAGTAGCGATGAGAGTTATGTTTTCTATAAATAGTTTTGTGACTTGTATCGGTGTTCACTGTGATCACGTCCTTCCACATGCACTCTCACACCGAGTTATCCACACACAGAAAACTGCTGTTCTGGGGACATTTTGGTGTTTAAAATTTGGTGTTTTTTAAAAATGTGATGATGCTCCTGAAATACATTCAAAATAAAGTTAAAACATTTGGATTGAAATAAATCAGGAAATCAAATTCTCATTTTATTTTAGTCTATTTTTAGATGCTGTCATTTGAAACCAGTATGCCAAACTGATGCTTTCTCTTTGTAGAGCATCTGTCACATATATGAATGTGCAGCATGGCTTCAGTTCAGGTAAAAGGACTTTTGCAGAGAAGGACACATTATTCCTCCAAATGCCTCTGTGGAAGCCTCCAGAAAAAAACCTCAATAATTTGCGTAAGTTGCATAAAATAGGCACAAGAATTGCTGTCATGATGTCTCCTATCATAGCCAAAAATTATCAGCAGTTAAAGTGGACCTTTTCTTATTTTCAACTTCATATTTTTTTCATTCTGGGACTCCTCTATAGCAGCTTTGCATGATTCATGGTTAAAAATAATCCTCCTTTATCTTATACTGGGCCTGTTTTAGCTCCTCTCCCTTTAAGGCCCTTCATTAGCAACACATTTGAAAAGCAGGTAGGTGGGGCTTCTGTGTGCCCATATTTGGGATATCCCCTCTTTCTGATGTCATACAGCTGCAAACTTAGAAAAAAATGTTTGAAACTGAGTGTTCTGAGCAGTCTTAAGCTGGTATTTTCGGAGAACAGGGATGATCTCTTTATTTGAAAGTTTCATCATGCTTGCTATGAAAGACCAAATAGAAAATAAAGGAAAGCAGAATAGGTCAGTGAGAGTTTATAACATCCTAAATGTCAACCTGTTCAAAGTGATTTTTTTTTAATTTTTAGGCATGCAAATTTGTGTGAACAACTAAAAATATGAGCTGTTGTTTTTTGTTGTTTTGTTTTTCTCTTTTTCTCTGACACTCATAGTGTCAAGTTACTGACATGTTTCTTTCATATTTAACAGGATTACTTTCTTCCAAGGTTCCAGTCAGCAGCTTGACTTCTCCTCTTCCTCTTATCTGCTTTTCCCTAATTGCATTACACTCAGTATTCTTCCAGCTTCTCCTGCTTTCTGAGCATCATTTATTTTAATGTTTGGATTGCTGGCAGCTGCTTACAGGAAGTCGTGCCTGCTGATTGTTGGGAAAGGGTTCATGAACTTTTGAAAATGGCATCACCCGATCCTTTCATTAGGACTCTAAAGATGCTCATTGAGGTTTGAAACATTGGTAAAAGTTTCATAGGAGAGGTCAAATCTTTTGCAAGGTGTTGTTTTCATTGTCCAGAAAGAGCTGTTATCATTTCAGTTTCAGAGATCAGTTTGTCTTCTTGCTGAACTGAACCACAGTAAGAGAAGTTTTCACCAGACCTCTGCATGCCACTGCATCTTTCTTTCTTTTTTTTAATGAGCTTGTTTCTCTGGCTCCCAAGGTGACACTCACTCTGATTGATCTCTGGAAACATCCTTTGTGAAGCTGCCAAAACTCGAGCTGCTTTTACCCCTTAAAACAGACTAGAGGCTTCAAGATGTCACACTAATTTAAAGTCTTAAAATCAGCCATTTTACTGGTACTTTCAAGTAAATTCAAGTGTTTAAAGTTATCAGCATTTGCAGAAATTTTGACTTTATCTGTATTGTGCTGAAGAGGTATGAAGTGAAGCTGAACTGTGGCCTGGCTGTACTTTCATGTATGTACCAAAAGATGGAGCAGCGAGTTAATGTAACCTTGCATTTAATCAATAAAAAGCACATTCCTATTTGCAGTGGCAGCCAAGGAAAAGACTGGTAAACTACTGCCCCCTGGTAGTGAAAGTTTTAGTGGCATTTCCCAGAACAAACACAAAAACCTTTAAACGACACACATCCTTGTTCTCCTTTTGCTGTTAAATGACAGCCAAAGAAACAATATCAGAGACAGCTGATTGTTTTTATTCATAATCATCTTCTGTACAAACTCGTGATGTTTAACAGTGTTTACCTGGTGATATGAAATGTTCTTACTGCAGTCTATAAGTGCTTTACAGTTCAGTGGTTCCACTTATCTTGCTTCTACCTACAGTGACTTTAATACCTGTAATCTCCTGCTAGCTGGTCCTCGTTGTGCAGAACTAGTTAGTCCTCTAACACGTCCTCATATATCAGGCAGTTGGAAACGTCTTGTTTTGTTTATTCACGTTTTCTGAAGAGGCTCTGGCGTGGACGAGTATTTAATCCTCAGGTTTCTGTGTCGGTGTGTCAAAATCAGTCGCTTTGATGTTTTTATATCTCTCACATTTTTATCTGATGTGACTGTAAATGAGCAAACTGTGCAATTTTTTGGCACTGTTGTTGTTGGAATAAAACCGAGAAAATGACTGTTGTTGTTTTTGTTTTTATTCTGTAGTGATGTGATTACAGTTATTGTTATGAAAGAATCTCGGGGCAGTAACAGCTGAACTTACCTTGAGGTATCCAGAGACTTGCTGGGACTTCAGCGACATTACGATCCAAACTCCCCTCTTCATAAAATTTGGTATACAAAAGATATTTGTATGGAGGGCCGAAACTATCAAAATTAAGTATAAATTAATAATTAACATATTTTAGACATCTATTGTTATTTTTATTTATTTTTTGCAGTTTACTTCGTCATATTTTATCTATTGGGATCCCCGTTGGGTTTTCCTTTCATTTATTTTTGATATTATTTAAATGCATTTGCTAGCATATTTACATGCTGCTTCAGTCATACATGTTTTCTTTTGAACATCCATCTATTGAACTTTCTGTTTTATGATTTGACAGTTTTTGTGAATCAGGGCGCAGCTGAAGGGAGCTTTTATTGTGGGCACTAACTGATCAGTGAAGTCCTGTTAAAGCCTGAAATGCAGTGTTTTCTCCACAGTCTTCTTAGCTTTTCAAACCAGCATACAGTTAAAACTTACCAATCAGAAGGTTGACAGCCCTAAAATATGCCCTGTTTTATCCTCCTTTTCAACTCTAATGGGAGCATAATTTGCAATACATACATCATGCTGTATAAATTAGACCTCAAACTGCAGATTTGAATCATAGTGTCATTAATTAAGTGTCATGGATCAGGCCAGTTGAGGGCCATCTTCCCTACACAGGATTATTTTTTCAGACAGAGCAGTCTCCCCCTGCTGGTCATCAAAGCGCAGTAGTTTTAAGAGACGGGTTCATCGCTTCTCCGTTACCTCCTCCTGTTTCAGTTTGGCAGTCTTGCTGCACGTCTTCTATACGGCCACCAGAGGACTCTGTGTCTCTGCAGTAAACTGTTTATCTACAGTCTGAATCACATTATTTAAGGCGTGACCGAGACGAATGAAGGAACCGAGTCAGTGTTTCTACAAACTCCACTCAACTTCACTTAACAAAAAAAGTTGTCTGTAAAATGAAATCGGCTATACCTTTATGACCACAGAGTTGGGGTGATACAGACGGAGGATTCGAAGAGCTTCAGAGGCTAAAAGTAAAATAAATAAATACATAAAAATTTTAAAAAGTACACCTGAGCTCTATATTTTCTGTTTCTAATTTTTGAATATTTTCATAATTCATACCAAATTTTAAGCCTAATTTTATTTTTAATCATGTTTTAATGCATTTATTAGTGTATCATTATTTTTTTTTAATTTGTAGTTTATTACATTAAAATCGCATAAATGAACCTCAGTTTTTTCCCCACCAAATATTACTTACTTGGATGGAAAAACAACTATATCAACATAAACATATTCAAAAAGGTCGCTGGATTACTTCTGAGCTTTGCAAAACACTTTAAAGAAAGTTAATTAGAAAATTATTTATAACTGCCATGGATGTTTTTTTTTGGGGGGGGAAGTAAGTTTTTAGAGGCACGTGAAATATGAATTTATCATTTTATGATATATTTTTAAATTTTTATTATTCTTTGCATTTTGTCAGAGTTGATCCTCCACAGACCTTAAACGTTTTCAAATATAGTGCTTTAGTAATGTGTGTGTGTGTGTGTGTGTGTGTGTGTGTGTGTGTGTGTGTGTGTGTAGTGCAACTGTAGACAGGTAGACAACACTAAGCGCAGTCTCTCTCTCTCTCTCTCTCTCGGTGGGACGTGTCCAGAGTCACGCCCACTCTGGCATTTTCCCACATTAATATGCAGCGTATATACTGTATGTTATCGTCAGTCAAAAAACTACATCTCAGGCTCGATGATCCTCTGAAGAAATCCCTCCGCGCCCTGAGGAGGAGAAGTCGCTCCTCTGCAAACACCCTGCCGTTACGCCATCCTCCGGCAGGCTACGCTTTTCTCGTCCCTTCCTGGACTGACAGCAGCTGCTCTGCCCAGTCAGGTTTTGTGCATCTGCTGGGACTGCTGGGAGGACGTCGGCTCAGGCTGCAGCGCACTGCGATGCAGAGAGACGGGCGCTGAGGCTGTGATGCCGGAGCTGTAGCCCGTAAACCTGTGCGGACGGAGCGCAGGGTGGAGCTGGCGGAGTTCTTGCGCACACCTCTGGAAGCTGCTGCCGAAGAGAAGCCTCTGCAGCGCCGCAGCTTTGCACCGGGAACCCGCCTCGGTACGTGACTCCAAGCCCAAAGCTGTCCCGGATCCGACGGGGGGGGCGGCGTAGCGCGGCACCCCGCCCGTCTCGCCTCATTTGGACCGCACGGACCTGAGCCGTGATATCCGTGCGCGGAACCCGCTGAGCAGCCCGCACCTCTGCGCCAAAGGTAAGCAGCTCCGCGAGGCGCGGGGGGCGCGTACAGGCGCTCGTGGCTTCCAGCGGGCACCGAGAGCATGATGATGATGATGATGATGATGACGATGATGAAGGTGCTGCTTAGAGCAGCTGAACGCGCGGCTGAAGCGCCGCAGCACCGGCTCCGCGCTGCTGCTGTTCGATTGATTTGTGTGTCACGCGCGTGTCTCTGCACAGACTCGCAGAAAGGGGAAAATGACGTAGGGAATTCCCACAGTAATCCAATAGCGCGCGGCGACACCTGCACATTCCGCCAGTGCGGCCTGCTGCCGCGCGCGGCCTCGCCAGCGGCGGGCGCGCGGACTGAAACGATTAAAGTTGGATGCGAGCCGTTATGTAACGTGATTCTGCTGACGCGGTTCGCCGTGAGCGGGGGTTACCTCCACGTCCCCGCGGATCGGGGGTGCTGCTCCGTGTTTACGTCCACGGCGGTTCAGCTCAGCCCGACGAGATCGATCTGAATCCCAATCCATGAAAGTGCACAAACATCACCTCGTGTGTCTCTGCACTAATGAAGCCCTCACCTGTTTATTCAAGGCAGAAGGTACTGGGAATATGTGGCAACATGTGGACTTGAAAACTCAGTCTACGTCTAATTTACCTGATGTAATTTTACATGCACGGTTTAATTTTTCTGTTTAATCTGTAGAGGATAAAGTTGCTGTTTCTCACTCTCACAACAACTCTATCACCACTGGATGTAGCTGAGCATGCTGTAGGGCCACAAGGCTTACCTCTTTATGTAAGACTGTACATGATTTTTATGCCTCCACCCCCTTTCCCACACACTGAGGCACTGCCGCACTCTTTGATTGGGTCAAATATTCAAAATTCAGCATTGCAGGGAATACCAAACCTTTAATTTGCATCATCAAAGATACAAAATTAGTTTAGTAAATTATACTCTTATACTTGTTGTCCCACATTTATTTTTCTGGCATCTGGTCACACTGGTACACTGCCATGGTGTGCCATTTTCATGGCCCAGAGTGGGGGCTACTACATTAGCTACACCCACCCTCAGAGTGGTCCAATCTGACAGTGTATTCACTCTAGCTGTGGGTTTAGTGGATCAGCGGTGAACACCAATGCTCCAGACAGAAATGTTAGAAATGTGTTTCTAGTCAATGAAATAAATTGTGGTTGATGAGAAGAGTGTGGGAAAATACATGAATGATGAATCAAATGAATCACACTCAACGACATGATAAACACAAACAAGATATTTGCAGTTTTACTGGTTTTGCTGCGTTCGTGCATCGGATTCATGTTTCCATCACTGGTTTGTGGGATAAGCGAGCTGTGACAATTTTATGATAGAAACTAGTTTATTTTCTGGGTCAGCTTCCTGTCTGATGATGACAGGCAGTTTTGATTATGTAGCTTCACATCACAGCTTAGCAAAAAGCCTTTCTGACTTTCAGCCATCAGGTAGGGAAACAACCCGACAGAAGAGTTATACTGTCCCATTCAACTCTGTGCCCCGATCCCCCCATAGTTCCCCTGTAATCTCATCATATTTGTTGTCCTAATTGAGTTTTGGTGTTGTGGAGCCTGCAGTGTCTTTGCTAAATTCCCCTTTGGGATTCTTTATTATAAATTGTTTATGCTTTGAACTGCTTTCAAGGTAGGGGTTTGGATGAAATCTGCAAAGCTGCAAACACGCTCAGCTTTCTCAAAAATCTGATACTGGAAACAGATGCGTTACCCGAGATGAACTGGAACAAGCAGAAATTCAGTTTTGCTCTTGCAAAGAAAAGAAAATTTCCCCACTTGACAGAATTTGACGAGGTAATGGGGGGAGGTTTGGTCCTGATATCTGTCCTAACTGAGACCCTACAGAGTCTTTAATGTTAGCTGCACGTAGGTCTGCTGGCTGAGGACTCAATATACAAAGTCATTTGTAAGAGTAATGTGGAAAAACAGCATAAACTATCTTTTTTTGAAGTTTGGCTGTTTCAGTTCTACGTATACCTCTTAAATAAAGTACTGTAGTAAATGCATGTGTGTTGTAATTGTTCTTCGAAAGCATATTAATTTGGGATATGTGACATTTTCCCACTTTAATATGAAGTGGATACACAGTACATTATGATTGGTGAAAAAAATAAAGCACATAAAGTCACTGCAAAAAGTGCTCCAGTTTAGAGAGAAAACCTCAACAAGCAGATAATTCCCTGTTAGCAGCACTGGGTGACTGTAGGGAGGAAGAACTTCCTTTTAACAGGAAGAGACCTCCAACATAGCTGAGATCATGAAGGGGCAGCCAATATACTGTGACATGCTGGGGATGTGAGAGGAAGATGAAAAGAAAAAAGGAAAGCATGGATATGAAATCTTCAAATATTATCATAGCAACAGTTCAAATAGTATTTAACCTTTATACAACTTTAACAATTAGTTAAGCGTTAAGGTAGGGTGTGCAGTTTTATGGTTTGTAACAAAGTTAAGTGAAGCGGTATGGTGAGAAAGAGCTGGGTTATCGTTATCATTAATCACCCTTATTGAGTCTTTTTTTAGATGGGTAGAAATAGAAGGAGACGATGCGTCAGATGTTAAAATGGGCGAGGGATAGAGGGCTGTGTCACCCCATCAGTGATTTCACAAAACGGCTGACTGCTTTATGTGCAGGTCATCATTAATCCATGATTAACTTAACCCGCGAATAGCCAGCTGTGTCCTTTGGTTATTATAATTGTTGGTCTTTGCAGATATTCACGATAGCTGCTCTGTTAATATGAGATTCCTCTGTGGGTGTCAGCCTGATGCTCTAAGAAACTTTGGGTTTTGTGCTTTGATTTTAAGCATTTGGCTGCACAGCATAAATTTGTAATGATGGTCTGCACAGTCACCGGTGAATGAAGATGAGGAGTTAAAGTAAATAAAGAGAGCAGAATACAAATGCCTCGAGCGCAGCTTCTGTTTACAGTTTTTACACATCCACACACAACCCACATTCCCATTTATAGTAAGCATTTTAAACTCTGAGATATCAATCAGCCTTCCAGCGTAAATGCTATTTTTGACTCTCCGAGGCCTGTCACATGGAGGAATACCTCCCGAGGAGTGACTCATCCTGGACATTTACTCCCAGGGCGACGTGTTTAGAGGGGAAAAATACCCTGAGTGGGACAGCGCTGCACTTTTTCTGGGAAGTGGGAACACACTGGCACCGAAACCCGTGTTCGCTCAGACTGACTCACAAAGTTGCATCCTCCAGTTTTAAACCTGGCCTCACTGCAGTGTGTGAGCTGTAGTCACTCAAAAGCACGTCTTCATCCACCTTTAGAGTCATCATGGAGCTCAGGGAGAGGATATTTTATGGTGCTGCACCTTTCTTGTGGATAGAAATAAGTGCTTGTAGTGTGTAAAAGTTAGGTTTTTTTGTGCTGGTTGTGTGTTTTGTTCCCAACTTTGTGTGTGTGTGTGTGTGTGTGTGTGTGTGTGTGTGTGTGTGTGTGTGTGTGTGTGTGTGTGTGTGTGTGTGTGGGGAGGGGGAGGGGGGGGGGGGGGGGGGTGGGGGGGGGGGGGGAGCAGGAG